>JAOTRO020000016.1:10562567-10576849 GCA_028566515.2 Pyracantha coccinea | reverse complement strand
TGCCTCAAATGACTCAGAAACATCTGCAAAATCAATGCTGCTACTGGCACTACTCCAGCGGTGGCCATCTCTTTGAGGAGTGGCAGAATCATACTCTGGAAACCCAGCAACTGTGAGATCAGAAGACTCTCTGGGGGAAGTTTGTGCTGGAAAGGACAAGGGATGAATAGGTTTGGACATGACCGAACGCCGACTTGCATATGTATGATGAGAAGATAGGTTCGACTTGACAGTGGGTTCAGACTCGCCACTGTCCGAACGGGATGAGGTGGAGCCCCCCATGTATTGGATTTCTGAGGTTCCCTGCAAATATACCATAAAAGGAAACGCTAAACAAATTTCCTTAATCCGATAAACTAGGAAAGTTAAAATCTCATACAATACCTCCATGGTAGGTCTATAGGATGTATGCCCCAAAGCCGTACCTAGCAAGTAGGAGTGAAGTTAAAACAAAATGAGTTACAACATGAATATTAGCAAACGATGACAATCTTGAGAATGAACGTCCTTAATAAGTATATATTTTCAGTTCTCTATTTTTACAAGCTGAAAGGACCTGATTAATGATCAATCATGGTAATTGTTTAAGCATGGTTTTTTATAATCAAAGGCAATGGCAAGAACTCAATCAGGGCTACACTTCAAATGATATAACCAAATCCTTCAAAATGGAAACTTTGAAAATCCCTGAGGATACTCTATCAAGAATCTCAAAAGTGTGAAATGTCAATTGAACTTGTGATCATCTGCAATCCGGTACCTGGGAATCTAATGGGCACAACAAAGGTCCACATCCAAGTTTACTAACTCATAGAAATGATCTTGAAACGAATGGAATTCCAGATCAGATACAATAAGCTCCAAAAATTCTTTATCACTAGCACCCTACATGATCGAGAAGAACAAGATGCAATTTAAGTTGTTAAGTATAAGTAGTCAAGCATGACACTAGTTATGATTATAGGAGTGTCCAATTGATGATCTATAATAACCAAATGGGACATATACATAGGATAGTTAGTAAGAACCATCTATCAGATCACCTAATTCAGATGGCTTAGCTTTTTGTGACACCTTCATGGTACACACATGCACACAGATGTTAACGGGTACTATATATGTAATAATATTTTTCACGAGACTGTTACACTCACATTGTGGAGTAGCTGCATATGCAGATGTGTAGCTCAAAAATATAAACAATAATCATGCAGATACTTTGCACAAATTCATTGATACATTGTAAGATCATTAACAGGCATAAAATGGTACTATGGTCCAGTTCAATCCAACTAAATGAACCGGAAAAATATATGGAATCAGAGGAATATCTTAATCATTGAGGTTACCCAACATAACTCATCTGCACTTTCTATCGTCAGATTTAAAGCCATGAAGTGGAAATTCATCTGAGACGTCATAATGTGTGTGTTTGCACAAATATAACAGAATAAAGATTCATCATCAATTGTATTACCTCTCTTTTTTGCAGTTTCATAATCATCTACACTGATTTCCTGTATTGCTGGAGGTGTCCATTGAGGACCTTGAGAAAGGTCAGATGAACCACTTAAAAACAGCCCAGCACCATCAGAAGCTGAGTAGTGGTGATTGTAGAGATTGTTGCCTCTCACCCAGCCCCTACTTCCTTTACTGTTTGATGAAGTAGAAGACCCATATTGCTGAATACCATCATGAAAACCGTACTGTAATTCTTCAGGTTGGAAACGGAAATCCCATCTTGATGGGGGTGGTGAGAAGCTAGTATTAGTTCGCCAGCATGGCTCCGCTGGAACCATTGACCAGTCCCTACTGGCAGTATGTGATTCATGTGGCCTTGCGGCCACACAACACAGCGACCCCGTTTTAGCTATTTTTTATAAGACACAGGGAGATTGATTCTGTTTGCTACTAACCCTCCGAAGCTCAGCTCACTAATTTACATTACTCACAAGAATTCTTCATCACAGAAACAAGTCACGCTCATTTATGCCAAGTGTCACTTATCAAAGGCTCATGGTACAACACATCATACTACGATGAACTATGCAACGTCTGACCTTACTAATGCTGTACTCAAGGGTTTTCTATGACCTTATGAACTTCACGCGTAAAACGGGCAAACTCGAGCATAAATAGGATCAGAGTTCCTTCCACATTAACCAGACATAATATAAGTATGCTGCTTACACCCCCAAACTTCTTCAGCAAAGCAGAAAACTTTCAAAATTCTTCAACGGTCACAGTCGCAAAACCTACGAACAAAGTTAAGCCAGAAGAACTCAGACAAGGCTATGTTCAAACACCGAATACGCAATTCGCTTCAAGCTTTCAACAAAACAAAAGACCAGAATGCAAATACTCAACAACAAACTAATCCATCACCACTACCATATATCAGCTATTAAAACAAAAACAATGAAATGCATAGAGATAACTACTAACAACTACAAAGAGCCCAAAAATTACATAAATTCGACAAATCCAGTGACTTTTACCACCTATGTCAAAAGGGTATTTTTATAACGACCCAAGTTAACTCAAATGTCAAGTCTTTCGGAAAGTACATTTTTTTTTTCATATTTAAAGAATATTCAACAAAAATCTCAGTAAAAAAAAAAATTCAAAAGACCAAAAATTTAGTCTTCGAAACACCAAAAACCCATCCAGAAATTACAGTGAATAAAAAAAAACAGACGGAACGCGCATTTGGGAGCTGAAATCAGTGGAAAACCCTAGAAATTGGATACAAACAATTGGGTATTTTTGAATCCCTGATATGTAAATCGAGAAATAGAGAGAGAGACAGGAGCTTACAATTAGGCGACAGTGACGAAGCACGAGAAGAAACTCTCTGAGTCAGAGCCATGACCTAGGCGAGACTGGTTGTCGAGTGAGGAAGAAATTGAAAACCCTAATATATTTGGGGAGAAAAAGGAGG
Organism: Pyracantha coccinea; assembly: GCA_028566515.2. NCBI lineage: Eukaryota > Viridiplantae > Streptophyta > Magnoliopsida > Rosales > Rosaceae > Pyracantha > Pyracantha coccinea. The sequence goes on along the minus strand of JAOTRO020000016.1, from coordinate 10,573,908 downwards.
AGCATGTTTAGTGGACCGTTTTGCATTAAGATCCTCCCTTTTTGCATAATTTTACGTAATCCCCATTAAACTTTATCAAAACCCTTAATCAATTGCCTTCTCTTTTGGGTGCAGTTTAATTAACAATTTCGTGTAGGTGGCAAAGATTGGTTTTTTATGTTGGCATTGTGTGCATGACATGACTCATAATTATTCTTCCAATTTTCTCATAATTTAAGAAAAAATATATATTGCTTGAAGTTGACGAAAGATTGCGCAAAATCGAATGCAGTGATTTTTTAAGATTCATATTGTTGACCTCACTTAATAAAACAAGATTTTGTTGTTCTTTTTTTTTTTGTACGAAAAATTTGTCATTAATTTTTTTACTTCTTTTTTAACTTACTTTCTTCACATTTATTTTAATTGTTCATACCAATAATTGGATTTTATATATTAAATTGTATAAGATTGAAAGGAGCTAATAAGATTATATATTAAATTAGACATGAGAGATATATATACACACACACACGCATTATGGGACCAACCTAAGCAGGATAATATATATTTAATTTGGCTGATGATTTTCTGAGTTATAGAATTTGTTTTATTCTTGTAGGATTAAAAAATCACATGTCTATTTATTTATTTCATGGATATGTTAAAAGAAGGGATGTGATTTTAACACATTCCTTTTTACTTCTCCCACATCTTTTTAGTTATCGACCGTCAGATCGAATGAATTAAAGAAGATCAACGGACAAACATTAACAAGGGATGCGCGAGAAGTAAAAATGAATGTGTGGATAACACACCCCTAAAAGAAATAGGAGAAGTTGGAACATACGAATTTACTCTTGAGGCCCAAGTGAAGTTGCCAAATTCCTTGCATTGAAGTTGTAGTGACCAATAATGTTTCATAACCACGCTTCTTACACGACGTTTTACAGTGGTTCAGGTGAGTATAAAAATCAAACAATTTGACTCATAAATTGGAATCACTTCTATGCACCTAAATTTTTCGGTGCACTGTAAAAATTAGTCCTATTAATTAGAATCAAACTCAATTTTCGACCCACCATGAAATGCCTCATCTAGCTAACATTCTCCAATTTTTTTTGGATATCAAGTGGACCTCCCCCTGCCATAAGGCAAGTATAATCTGGCACCTGCGTTTTGTTCTTGGTCCAAATTATATTCCTTTATTGCACAAATTGCTTTTTGAGCTTAGATAATTGGAGAGGTTTTTCAGTGTGTCAGAAACACGGTTCGATACACAAAAATTTCTCGAATAATTGATCATTATTTATGGGATCCCTTTTTATTTAAGTTCATAATCACACATTATTATAGCTTATAGGTGTAACAAACGGATAACGCTAATTGCTAATTCATCAGGAATTATATAATTGTTAGTTCAACTTCCCTTCAGCAACAAGCAAGAACCTTGAGGCCCACAAGCCGAATGATAATGCATAGAAGAAAATCCAGGAGGATTCTCGCCGGATTCTCTTTGTATAGATCGTGGGAATCCTCCAATCATATCGTACATTGTGCAATCAGAAATCATTGTAAATTTTTTATATTTAAAATTGAATATAAACAGTACCTAATAAAAACTGACCGCACGATGTACAATAAACGATGAACGGAGGTGATTAAAGGACCCCGGATCCTCACAAAGAGAATTCGACAAAGATCCTCACTCGAAGAAAATTTAGCTATCGCATGCAGGTTCATGCACTCAACTTTTTTTTTGTTATCTCCCGCGTCACGTGTAAAGACCAATATTGAACGACGGGGTAATAACCTTACGTTGTCACTTACAAGCTATTCCATACACTTGGTTTATAATTGAGGCACTGGACAAGGTGGTCATGTGAAGGTTAACGTCCGACAACGCGGATTTGGACAAGGTGGTCGCAATTGTGTTTGCTTCTCGTTTCCCTGGGGAGACGACACCCGTCACCGTCAGCTAGGGTTTGTTGCAGAGGATCAAGAACAAGAACATTGTGTATGAATTTGAGGATTGTACCATCTGCAGCAGCACCATACAGTTGCAAACAAAATGATAAACCACAACACTCTTACGTTAAACGTCATCAATGAATTAAGATTTCCAGCTCACACGACCTATTGCAGCCACATTCTCCACGAACAGGTGACGTCCGCCCGGTCTTAGAACTCTCTTTATATCTGAAGGTCACAGGACAAATGAACTCGTTAATAATTCGGATTTTAGATTAACACGGTCTGCAGACTGCAGAAGTTACTTTGTGTGAAAAACGAACGCGCATTTCCAAACGGATGCTTCCCAAACGATCAGCTTAGAATGCAAAGGCATCTACAATCACAAGTATTAACCCTTAGACGACAATTACCTCGTGCTACAAGTGTATGAAAAGGAAATTGTGCCCCTTGTAAGCTGAATTACCTTTCAGAGTGTTATCGACATCTTTAACAGAACACAACACAAAAGTTCCAACAACTGCATCAACTGAAGCATCATCTAATGGGAATAGCCTCCCCAACATGTTAAGATTAGCATTTCCCGGCTATGAAAACCAGAACTTTCTTGCATCACAAACAAAGCGCAAACAAAATTGCGAATGCAAACGAAAACTCGAAAAAAAAAATTTAATCACAGGTAAACAAAGCAGCTCAAAAAAAGAAAAGAAAAGAAAAGAAAAAACTTCCATCTTGCTAGGTTCCTTTAGTCAGTGATCATCTTAACAAGAAATTATGCATTGGAAAATAGTTTTATTGCTAACCAGTTTCGGTTTTTTCTGCAATGCCATAAGGGAAGTTTGAAGTTTTCGCACACTGCTTGTATAAACTCTAAATTCGAAGGGGCAGACAGGCAGCCACAGCAGCAGCCCGAGCATAATTTTCCATCTTTATATTCGGATCCACGCCAAAATCCCCGCCCAGACACCACTATCAGCAGCATAGTATCTCAGATTAGGACCAGTACCAATACCAATTTCCAACACTTGCTCAGCTTTTCCTTTCAGTTCAGCAAAGAGCTATCTTGTAACCTGCAATCTTAACCATCAAATGATATCGCAGTTAAAACATCCCTACACTAATCTCAAACTTTGGCCAGTTTGGATAGGAAGTGCTTTTGTATGAAGCATTTTTGTTCAAAATAGCTTCTGCTAGAGGTGTTATTAAAAGCACATTGATACTTCACTAAAAATCCAAGTGCTAACTGAAAAGTTGAAGTATTCTTCAAGAGCATATACTTCTCTAAATCCACTTATGTGACTCAAAAACATTTTAGTATTTTTGTCAAACGTAGTCAGAAATGCTTTTAGTTGACCCAAGAGAGAAACGCTTTTAATATATCTAGAAGCAGTCTCAAACAAGCCTATAGTTGAAAATGAGATCGAAACTATTAACATTCACTAACTTTAGTTTATAATCACTAACCTCGTCTTCATAAGATTTCATGGGGGTATTGAAAACTGATGCATAAAACTCCTCGCACCAGTCTGGTCTTGGAGGGTCAACTTTTTCTAACATGGCCCATGCATTCATCAACGTATACCCATCTAACCATGCTAGCCGAAAATACCCTTCAAATTGGAAGCCATGGCGGCCGAATTGGGAATCACGATGTCGCCACTGCTGCTTCAATGAAGCGCCGTCTTCTGCACGAACATATCCGCTGCTGACGCAGAGCCAGTCCGGCACCAGTGACTCAGCGGTTGAAGAATCCGAGTTGACTCAGGTCGGAGAAGGATTGGAACGCGATGTGATTAGGCCATGTGGCGCAATGTTTTCTTGGCTAACTACAGTATAACCAATGTCGTTTAATCTTATTACTTTTTGCTTGTTTTAACAGTTAAAATAGCGCCATAAACAGTTAAAATTCTGCCTGCAGTGTATAATGTATATGTCCAACATGCAATTTTAAGTAAATGAATGTCATGTGTTCATCAGTGTGTACACGATTCATGTTACATGTTACAACCAGTACAAAAATCCGGCATTGTTCACGTTATTCGCTCTGGTACTTTAGTAATGACAGAATGCTCAGCTTCTAATTTGCGAAAATGCAGCAGGCAGCAGCTACTCGTGGCGGTGGGTCTGATCCTCATAGCCAGTGTTGTTACCGCTGCCACTATCTAGTTGATCGTCCGAGGAAATGTTCATATTTCCGCCATCTGCCATATGGAAAAGAAAAAGGAGTTCGAGTGTTGAAGAGGTGTTTAACATGTACAAGAAGTTTATTGGTGATTGATTGCACATACCATCACCTTCGCCTCCACGAGAATAAGCTGAGCGCCTTGAACGCCCCTGCTGGTGTGGTGTGGGCTGATGACAACAAGAAAAATCAAATAAGAGATCAAAACCACCACAAATGCAAACAAACTAACTTGATGTATAGCAAAAATTGGCAGGGGCAGAGTGGAATCAGTATATACGGTTACAAGTTTAGTTTTCGATTGGCGTTGGCCAATCTTTGAACTAACACCCATCTTGAGGTAAGAAAATTAGGATGATATCATCGAACATACCTGCAGCTTTGGGCGGAGTGCTTCAAGTGGCCCTTTTGGCTTTGCTCCTTGCTGTTGAAGAAGTGAAAAGATCCAAAGATAGGCAAAGAGATTAGTCATTTAAAAGTGTCATAGCAACTGCAGTTTAAGAAAATCCACAACCACGAATACCTTTCCCAATGCCCAATCAGCAGAATCAAAATAAGCGCGCTCATGGTCCTGGCAGAAAATTTGAACTTGTTTGTTTGTAACTTTATCTTGATAGAGCGAAAACTAGAATAGCAACATCGGACAGTGGGGAGATAAGAAGAAAAGAAGGATACAAGATCAACAATTACCTTGGATATTAGGGGAGTCTTCTTTGGTAGTATGCCTCCGTACTTTTTCTTAATTGCTGCCTCCTGCAGAAGACAGAATCATAGACAATGATCCTACTGCATAACTTCATATGATAACCGAAAGTTTAAGACTTTGGGAAAGTTTGAAACAAAAAGAGAATATCAATGCGAAGGAAACAATCTGTACTAATAGACAACAGGGCAACAGGTAGGACATTTCAAAATTTCCGGAACTAAATTGTAGACCAGAGTTGCACCTCCTGTTGGGCCGAAGGCATAGGTTTTCCATGATTTTCATTTGAAGCTTTTTGGTCTTCCCCGGCATCGTCACCATCACCTAGATCCATAGGAGTGCTATCAGCAACCTCTTGCTCCTTAACCTCGTCCATGTTTGTACCGGACATATTTTGCTCAGGGTGCTGGCGACCACTGCAAAAACAAAAGACTCGTTCACCCCATCATAACAGATGTAAACAAATGTAGCCATTTCCTTGGGAATTCCAAATAACCGAAACAGTTCCTTCCATTTTTTAAAATCTCATATAACAATTACTTATATAAGATCAACCTATTCATTGGTGCAACTCTGTCCATCAAGTCACAGAAATATCACTATGACTATGTTGATAAACGTTTGATGCCATGAAAACACATTGAAGTAACCGCACTAATTCCATTAAACCACACTGCCGGCGCATCACCGAAGATGCAGCCTTTCAACATGCCCTCCCAACTTCCTAGTCCCAACCCAACAACGAAGATCAAACTCCGGCTACAAGGGCAGCGAAGTTCAACTTCCACATTTAACCTTCAGCCGAAATAGCTCGGATCAGCATCTTGAAGATGACATACAACTATGGTAACAAAGAAAGTCAAATCTTTGCAGCAAAACAAGTCAAAGCAAATCTTTCCGCACGCACAGAGGCACCAACAAAAACAACAAAAAGAAGAAGAAAAGCAACACGAATCCAAACTCATATAACATGCAAGAAGCTTCAGTTGGTGAAAGAAGAGCTGAAAATATGGCAAAAACTGTAAATACGGTTCCTATTAGGGGTAATCATAAAAAAATCAGAGTAAAAACCAATTGGAACATAGACTTTTGGAAGAACCCGGATTAGAGATATCAGTGAGTTTGCTACTGGGCAGCTAAGTTGCTTGATTTGCAGCAGAAATCTAATAGTTTTGATTGATAAATATCGAGATTTCTGAACTGGGAAATAGCAGAAGTGAAGCGAAAGGGTTGGGAGATTACCTAATCAAAGATCGGATCCGATTGCAGAAGCAGCAGCAGAAGCAGCAGCAGCAGCAGCAGAGGCTACCTGAAGAAGAAGAAGCAGCAAGCCTAGAGAATACGCTGTACGCAGCACATTGTCTCGAATCTTAAGAGCGGGGAAGAGCGAGCGGCACCCTTTTGGGCGTGTGAGAATTGAGGCCTTTGTTTTCAATTGGACCGGGTTGAATTCTTGTGTCCTTTGGGCCTATTTTTCATCAACCTCGGCCTCAAATCCATGTCTGATTTGTTTCTTTCCCTGTTTCTCTTGAGGAGTTTGAACTCGGAATATTTTTTGAGAAGAGAAATATCGATAGATCAAAATCTAGTTGGTGCAAAATTTGAGTGCGCATGGGGATGAGGTGGTGAGTTTCAAACTCTGTAGAGTAAAACAATGTTTGGTAATAAGAAAAACGTAAAGAGACGTTTCATAAACACTTTGTCACCTCATGTATTTTGCAAAATGTTTAATAATGTTGGCACAAGAATTAACGTTAAAATATGAGGTGGCAGAGAGTCCATGAAGAATCCTACTTCGAGAGTGTCCCCTCTTCTCACACTTTTTTCTTTGTCTTTCTTTTTCTGTAAAGAAGTCAACACAAGTTGACATGGCTTAATCGTAACCGTTCAAATAAGAGATAAAAGAATGAAGGTGAGATTAGAAGAGGAGAAAATCTTACTCGTAAAATCGGATATCGGTGGTATTAATTTCTACTCCATCAAAGTACCCAAAGGTGAAAAAGAAAAGGGAATTATAATTACCAGTTAGGTAGCCCGTGTCACGCCCCATAACCATTTTCATCATTCTATACATCGCCCCATATGCCATTACATCACAAAAGAGACACCCATCATGTGCAAAACATCTTTTTCCGATGATCAACAAGCGTTGCTTCCCATGATCTTTATGGGCTTAATTATCCAGACATGATTTTGGCAAGTGATGATAACTGATAAGATTCGGTTTCCAAGAAAATGCTTTGCTTATAAGTAAGAGTATGGAGCCAAGAATACCAATCTCAAGACTGTCGACTATAGCAGTTTAGAATATCGAATTGTCTAAAGAAAACCGTAACTATGTCTTTGCATAATTTGGCTCGACATCAACAGATATACATTTCCCCTTCTTCCCTCCTTCCGACCATTCACACAGACAACCGCAAGTTATGAATATTCATCTGAAGTCTTGCATGCAAACATGAGATAATAATGTGTGCTGCAGCCAAGGATGACTTGCCGGAAGCAACCAACTTCTCCTCTTCTTCTGTTATTTACAGGTACATAATATGTTCATCAAATAAAATTGGCTCTTCGGGGCATAACGTACGATAAAGAAAATTAGTTCAGACCATAGGTTACGATTTGTTTAGCTACGAACGCCAGCGTTAACATCGTGGATTAGTGGCATTTCGGAAGAAGTAGGTGTGTTTTCGACAGGAGATTACCGGCAAGTTGTCCCTGGCTACATGTCTGTCTCGTGTTTACATGTTAGATCTCTATGATGATATACAAAAATGGCGAGGGAAGCGGCCAAGATTCAACATGCCATGACAGTAAGTAAATTTTCGCAATCTGTTTCACTAATCCCCTTTCGGTCTGGGGTTGTAATTATTTAATTAGTACCATAATTTTGATTAAATATACTAGCTGGAGTGTTTTATGACAAATGATGCTCTGGTTTTTACTTTTTGATTATTTTAACAATTTCTCTGTGTTTGTTGAAAAAGGGTATATAAACTTATTTGTCACATCTCAGATTAGGTTAAGTTAGTTGATTAAGGTAGTGTGCCCGTCCTGTTGCACTTAATGTTGTAACCCCTCATTCCGGAAAAAATAAGAAAAGTTTAATACCGCTTTGTCACCGAAAAAAGAAAATACATGTTGGGAGCCTAATCACCAAACCCACTTAAACAGTGACAACATTCTCCACAGAATTTCCAGATGACTTCATAATCTTCATTGGCCATTTTTCTAGTACCTGGACGCGTCACCAGAATTCCTAGGGTTGGAAACATCCTCATGGTTCAGAATTATATATGCACAGCAAGTGCAGCAGGTAAAGATGGAATAATATATATTGCAGCCTATCAGAGGTTTACACATGGCATGCACAAACGTAGGATTGAACTCCAACATGCACATTAGTATAAAAGCTTGCCTTCCCCTGTCACTCCAGATCAGAACCAACCACTGTAGAGCTCAGCTTCAAAGAAAAGAACTGAGGGGAAAAAAATGAAGGCGGGAGGAGGACCAGTTGTTGAGGCTACGGAAGCATCGAAACCGATCCCAAAAATCAAGGTGAGGAAATTGCTCTCTGTTCTAGACTTTACTCTTCGAGTCGTTGCAGTCATCGGGACATTAGCCAGTGCCATAGCTATGGGAACTAGCAGGCAAACACTTCCCTTCGCTGCGCGGTCATTTCGCTTCAGGGCTCGGTACAAGGATCTTCCCACGTTAACGTAAGGATCTTTCGTTTTCGCGAAAATAATTGTACTATTTTCTTTTTTTCCGAAGATAAAATGCTCAAACTTTGAGCATGTGTTCATGTCACATGCAGGTTCTTTGTGATTACCAATTCTATCGTATGCGTCTACCTTGTGCTTTCCCTCCCTGTATCTGTTGTCCATATCATCTGGACTGGAGCAGTAAACAGTAGGATCATCTTGATCATCTCCGACACGGTAAAAGACGTGGAAATCATTGCTAACTAATGGGAAGTGATTTCTGCGGTCGCCTTTTCTCCTGCTGTACTCCTCGGTTTATTTATGTCCATTGATTCACCTTTTATTCAATCTAAAGGGCAGATAAAAAACGAAGGAGTAAAGAGGAGAGAAATGGCATGTTGAAATCACTTTCCGTAACAAATTAGTCTTTAAGCTGCCTAAGCTTATTATTTGCTCAAACATATAACCTTTTGTCAAATTTTAAATGCTACTTTGGTTAATAAGTAATTCAAATGTTGTGAAGGTGATGATGGGGCTTGTAACTGCCGGAGCTTCAGCAGCTGCAGCCATAGTGCACCTGGCGCAGAATGGGAACCCCTCCACCAACTGGTTCGCATTCTGTCAGCAGTTCAACAGCTTCTGTGGGCACATTTCCGGGTCTCTCATTGGCTCCTTCGTCGCCATAACTGTACTTGTACTGCTAATCAGCATGTCATCCGTGGCAATTTCTCGACGTTGATGTGCTGCAAGCAACTGTTGGCGATGAATGCCATCTATTTATGAGAATACAAATATGAATTTGCAAGTGTGTGATAGGAAGATTTGCTCTAGTAATTATCACGTATATCTTGTGTAAATTTAATTAAACTTTAAACCATATTTACAATATCTAATTACAATTTTCTTTTGCGCTAAATAAAACCAACACTCACCGCAATGAATCTAAGCACAAACAAATCTCCTAAAATTGCATGATTAATCAATCATACACAGCCAGACATATTTGGTTAATTATGTCACCCCACCTACTACTAGGCCAATAGTGGAACCAGATCATCCATTGATCCGAAGCTAACATAGTCCATCAGACATATTTGTGTTCATAGAGTAATGCTGTGTGTTGCAGTAGGTCTCATTGCCTTTCATAGACTTGATGTAGAGCCTATAAAAATCCCACAATACCATACATAGTGTTCGAATCCACTGAACCCCTAATACCACATCACACTCACCCAATGGGATACATATCAGTGGTACTACGGGAACTGCCAGAATCGATAAGATCATAACCACAGGGGCTTGCATACTATCTTTTACCAACTAGCCTAAGAGGATTGGTAAAATACTGTTGAAGAATATAATTACTTTCCAATACACAACGACCGCATAAACCAGTACTTGTAATGAAAGTCGCAGAGACTTACACTTTGTGTGATGGTTCCGTCTTCTAAATTGTAAACACCCATATCTCATGTTTCATCGTCACGTAACGGTTTAAAACATGGTATGAATTCATCAATGTAACATATGGAATTCGGTAGGCATCCTGAATATTCTGAAGCCAAGAACGGTTTAAAACATGGTACGAATTCATCAATGTAATATATGGAATTCGGTAGGCATCCCGAATATTCTGAAGCCAAGAGGCCCAAGACGGAAACGGATAGACTGGCACTCACAAAGAGAGCCTCATCTCCAATGTTTTCTACCTCGACCTTGTTCACAATTAATCCGTCATCTTCGTTGATGACCCACATGTAAACCTTGAATTCTTTTGTCAACCACCTCTCCCACTGAATGTCAGGTTCCTTTGGGCCATAAAATCTCTGGACTTGCAAGAGGTCACCCTTAGTTGATTCCACAAGATATGCACGACGCAGTTTGCCTGACGGGTAGCGCGGAGTAAGTAGCCTTAGTTTTGGAGGCGGTGAATGGCTATCACTCAAATAAACATCCAGTGACACAATACTTCCGTGAAAACTAACTGCGTAGATTTGGATTTTGAAAAATCTTACGTCAATAATTCGACCTATTGATGGGTTGTCAACGGCGAAAGTCCAAGAGTTTTGGCCTGCTTTGATGAAATCATGAAAGCCAATTTGTAAGACAAATCGGCAAGTGCTACAAACACATAATTCTCCGGATTCAGACTGACTGAGTTTCTCCAAGACTGGCCCATAAGGTAGAGTCGCAGGTATGCTACTGGTGGTGGTTGTGCGGTGGCTGTTCTTAATTTTGACTTTGGTGACCATGTTAAATTTAGAATGTTCGGTTTTATTAATCTCAAAAAAAAAAATTGATCAGTGATCACTTCTTCATTTACAAATCATAAACTTGGAGCGGTTTTGCATCTTACAATCTGCAATATCTTGAAATTTTTTTTTTTTCCAATTGCAATGATGTAGTTGTACAACTAATCCAAATGAATCTTATCACAAATCTACGAAAATTGCATTAGTTCATGCACTTCTATATTTATTATTTACCCAAACATATTTGGTTTCAATCCAAGCCACTCAGAATATTAACCCAAGCCACTAGAACTATGCCAGTAGTGCAACCAAATCATCGATCGATTTCAATGTCTTCTCGTAGTACAAGTACGATTCATATACCTTCGGCGTTCGAACATAATAATCAAGCTGCGGCAAAAACATAATTGCATTGTAATTAATCAGACGAAAGATAAACTTGTGTAGGCAACATTGCAAGATGATAAACCGATTGAACACTACCTCTGCCATGTTATCCACCAACTCATTGGCCGTCTTCGCATACTCACTCCGCCGACCTTCCGGCACC
>JAOTRO020000016.1:10529644-10547606 GCA_028566515.2 Pyracantha coccinea | reverse complement strand
AGAATTTTGCAGACGAGAGGTTTCACAGTACCGGCTTGAGCGAAATTTACAAAGAAGGTAGTTTTAGAGGTTGCTTGATAGAAGCACGACAACTGATAAACCTTTTGTCGAGCAGTCAGCCAGAGAACTTCATGAATCCTGTGATAAGGGAGAAGAACTACAATGCTCTGGATTATAAAAAGGTGGCTAGTATCTGTGAGAAATTGAAGGATTCTGCTGATGGTATTTTCGGGAGCCTTTCAAACAGGAATAACAAGCAAAGTGCTCGTAAGAAATCAATGGATATGCTTAAGAAAAGATTGAAGGACTTCAACTGAGACTTCATAAATCTTTCTCCATTCTGCGTTAGAGCTCGGAGTTTTGTTTTTCCCTTTGATTAATAATATAATTTTTTCCCAGTGGTGTCTTTTGTTTCTGCTTAAAATGAATGGGATTTTTCTAATTTCTCTTGCTAGGTTATTAGGATACTAACGTTCGCTTGTCCTAGTTGAAAGTTAGTTTCATTTTACATTAGAACGATGTTTCTACTTTCCCTCCAATGTTGTTTGGGAAAAGAAATAGTGGCCTTGTTGTAGGTGGCATTATGCAGTAGACTTTTTTGTCATACATAAATGTTATTGACTGCGAAAGCTGCTGCATTTCGGGTTATCAGTGTTTGGGAACCATGTTGCTATGAATTTCGACACTGGCTTCTTGTTGGCTTTAATCTATTCGGTGTTTCATGCCGGTTTGGATGCAAAAGCTGGCTCCATGGATGCTCTGCTTTGTGTGATTTGCTGGGTTGCTAGCTGTTTACTTGCAACCCGCCTCGGGTTTTCCCTCTCTTGGAAGGTAATTTCTGGATTTCTTGCTTCTGTTGGAGGTAGCCTTGATGGATATTAAACTTTGAAGTCATGTGAGCATTAGTTTTCTTTTGTTGCTTCAGACTCTGCAAAGCTTTCTTCGGCAATGAGCTGCATCCCGGGTTTCATGCAATCGTTCAAGCAAGGATTGATGCTCAAAGACGAGAAGAAGAAAAAAAACTGATCTCTTTGTCTGTAATTCAATCTGGTTATCGCTGGCATTTATTTAATGTAATTTCTGTGAATGGGAAAGCAATTCCAAAGCTTTTATCCAGGAATGAGATCCACTCCGGATCTCTACGTCCAAAACTTGCGTACCGAGAGATCCGGACTTCTCAAGAGAGAAAGAGATCCAAACTGTTCAAAGTTTTTGAATTTTTTGAAGTAGGTCAATGAGATGGGCTAATAGGGCCAATGTGATTGAAATTGAGAGCAACTTTAAGCTTGAAATTGAGAGCTACTTTAAGCTTCAAGGCGTGCTCCATAGACGGAATTGTCATCATCTGCTGCCCAATTAGATGCTCTCTTGGGAACCAAAGCGATTGTGCAAGTATGCATAGAAAAAGTTAAGTTCACTGCACAACCAATTGACAATATAAAGAGCGTCTAATTACTTATAAACATATGGATAATCTCTTCTCTCATCAGTGTGAGATTTATTCTTCTCAAAGTACTTAGATTGGCCAGGAGGGCATTCAAATTTGGGTGTTAGCCAAATGCCCAAACTTTATGCTTAGGAAAGGACCTACTTGTCACGCTGCATAAAGTTTCGGTATTTAGAAGTAAATTAATTTGTAATTACCAATCGTAGAAGTGGGTTCAAGCCATGTCGATGACTAATCTAACACTACACTGAATCTAACCAAACCAATTGTTTGACAAAAAAAAAAGAAGTAAATTTTTTTTGTAGTTCAACCGATAATTTCGAAACCTGAACAAATTCAACTACCACAAGAAAAGTGATTTTTATGCATTTTTTAGCTTCTCACATACTCATTTTTATTTATGGCCATCAAATTAAATGAACAAAATATAATCAATAGTCAGGATTAATCAGAATATGTAAAAATTATGTTCCTTATGTGCAATTTTTTCCAAATTAAAATAAATTTCAAACTAAGATAAAAGAAATACCGGGCCCATTCAGGGCTCTAAGGCCAGTTTATTACAATCCGACCCACCAAGGCCCAATCCAAATATGGTCAAAAGTCAAAACCGCGAACCCTAACCCCCGGATAAACGAAATAACAAAGTCTCTCGTCTTCCAGTCTTCAGAATAATCAGAGATTTGGGGTTTTCGTTTGCTCCATCACAGAAAGCTTCAATCGTTCGTCAGCCCCTCAATAATCGTCGCCCCTAGGGTCTGTTTCATCTATTTATACTTTTAATTATTCGATTAATCAATTTTTTTGAAAATTCAACACTCTTATTGGCCAGAATTTTCCGTACAGAATTCGAATTGGCGTATTTTTCCTGCAATTGATTAATTTGTTCAATTATTTTGAATTAGGGTTGCACTCGAGGCGTCATGTATTCCAGAGGGAATAATGCGTACGGTCAACAGTCATATGGTGGTCAACCTGCTTATGGCCAAAATGTAAGCCTATGCACTTCAATTGTTATATAATTTTTATTTATTTCATGGGATTGAATTTTTTTTATACAGAATTTTTGTATTTATTCTTAGTGGTTGTGTTTTACTTAAATTGTGATATTTTGTTTTCCCTTACAGGAATTTTTGGTTTCGCTTTGTTGTTTTAAGAATTTCCGTTAAGTTGTTTTGTTTGTCGTCCAATTGACTACGTTCGGGTGTTTTTTAAATTTTATGGAGTGAAAAGGGATATTTTTTGTAAGAATGCGGAAAGAGGGTTTTTTTTTTAATCTTATTATTATTTATTGTGATATTTGTAGCTGGGAGCTGCTTATTCTGGAAATCCAGTTGGAGCGACTGATGGGAGTTCGCAAATTCCATTGGTTTCGCGCCATACATCGATGTTAGGTGGTTCGGAGGAAGTTGATGCCTATAGACCTCTCCCTTCAGCTGCAGCTCATTATGGGGGACAATATAGCTCTCTCTATGGTTCAACTGCTTTGAGCACCGCAACTCAGGTTAGTGGATTTCTTCTATAACTCATGTTTGTGTATTTGGAAACGTGAGCTGTATTTTTACGCTGATACATGTTGCAAAGAAGCATAGGCTACCTAGGAGTTCGTAGCGTTATGACCTATCGTATAACCTTTGTACTCCACAGTTATCTCCACGATAGTTTTCCTTTCCGTTCCCTTTCTTCTTTCCTTTTATTCTGATTCAACTTTAGGAAAGCATAAAACAAATTTTCATTTGTTTTAATATGTTCATAAAGTTGAAATTTAATACTGACAACACATCCAGTTTTTGAACCTGGTTTTTTTAATAAAACAATATTTTTACACTAAGGGGTAGGGGGATTTGGGTTAAACCACACAATAGGCCTGCTGTAATAATTAGGCATCGAACTTGCCATCAACAGGAGGCGAACCTAAGACTTCCAACATACACGTGGAGTGGAATAACAGTAGACCATAGGAAAGTGACTTGGGTGGTGTAATTTGCACGCCTACTGTTTTCCTAGTTTTTGTAAGCCTTAAATGCGTTAAATGTCTGTTCCCTTTTTTCACATCCAGTTTTTGGTAAGCCTTATATGTCTTGAATGTGTGCTCCGGTCCCTCAAAATTTTAAATTTTCTGCCTTTTTTTCCTCAATTAAATGTATTTTGGTGGTAGCCAACCCACTTAGTGGGAAAAGGCTTTGTTGTTGTTGTAAATGTATTTTGGTGGTATTCACATGGCTGGTTTCATGGAAATTACTGTTTGAGTCATGTGGTAGTTCTCCCAACCAAGCTTAGATTTGATTTGTGGCAAAGTGTTTGTTGAACCATCTGGTGCCTGATTTGGAGTTTTGTGCATAGGTTCCTTCAATGAGTACTAAAGCTTCTGGACCATCGGTTTTGGAAGGTCGTGGTGGCTATGCCTCTGCTAAAACAGATTCGCCAAAGTTCTCATCTGGTGATTATATCACATCTTCAAGTCATAGGTATGGTCATAAAGGGGATCAATTGTATGGTGAAAAGGCCCCTGAGTATCCAGCGATAGACAGAAGGCAATATGGTGAACGTCATAGTACTTATATGGGGATGGACTTGCAAGGTGAACCAACTAGTCGATATGCCGATTCTATTGGTTTTGGTCCTCAACATCAGGTTTTTCATTTTCATCTTTTAATTTAGAAAATTTGTTATTTTCTTTGTATCTCTTTGAATAAGTCATGATTTTTAGTTTTATTGTTTCCACATCAAATTTTCAACAGTCCGAGATTTATGATCGCATTGATAAGGCGGTGCTGCTTCGGCAAGAACAATTGCTCAAATCTCAATCACTGCAGTCTGCTTCTCTTGATGGGAGTGCAAGGTACTTTTATCTGCTGATTTTGTGCTACATTTGTGATTGGAAATTGGTTTTCATTTCATGATCAGCTATTATCACTAGTAGTTTGTTTTCCTTCCCCATTAACTAATAGCAGAGGACGTCATTCTTCCTTTCTCAGTAACAAAATCATCTGAATCTTAATAATGAGTCTGTCCACAGCAATGCTAGATGGTGATATATTTCTAATTAGACTGAGTGGCAACACATTTCTGGCAGACAAGCTGATTATCTTGCAGCAAGGGGTGCCGCTAGTCGACATCCCACTCAAGATCTTACTTCTTTTGGAGGAAGAATGGATGCTGACCCACGGAGTTTATCGATGCTTAGTGGTTCTTCATATGGCGGACCACCCGCTCCATCAATATTAGGGGCAGCTCCTCGGAGAAATGCAGATGATCTCATGTTTTCACAAAGTTCCTCAAATCCTGGTTATGGAGTCAGCTTACCTCCTGGTAGGGACTATGCCACAGGAAAAGGGCTTCGCGGCCCATCACTTGAGTCAGATTATCCGAGCAGCTTGTCTCATGGTGGTCATCCACGAATTGATGAACGCAAGGATGACAGGGCTAGTTATCTTCAAGAATTTGAGCTAATGGAGGAGGCACGCCGTCGGGAGCGTTTGCGTGAGAGAGAGAGAGACAGAGAAAGGGACAAGGACTGGGAACGCGAACGCGATCGCGAACGTGAACGAGAAAGAGAGCGAGAACGAGAACGTCTTTTGGAGCGGCGGGTGAAGGAGAGAGAGCGAGAGCGCAAGCGTGCACTTGAAACCAGGCGGGAACGAACTCCACCAAGAGTTTCTATTTCTAAGGATCGCCGCGGTTCCTCTTTGGCAAAGGAGAGGAAACCTTTACGAAGGGATTCCCCACATCATGAAGCTGTGCATAGGTGGATCTTGATGTTTTATTTTGCGTCCTGATCTAGTTCTTGAAAATAGCTTCTTTGTCTCACAGCCTTTCTAACTAACCTGGTGTTCTGTTATGCTGAAGGCGTCATTCACCTGTTAAAGATAAAAGGAGAGATTATGCGTGCAAGGTAAAAGGACCACTGCAAGAGCTTCGCCATTCAATGATGTTGAAAATATATTCCTTTCAAATCTGCCTTTAGTCTTGTGTTTGGAATTGAGTTATTCACTGGTTTCAATCGTGATGCTTCCTGTTATTTATGTTCTGGATTCAGTCTTAATTCCTGGGATATCCTTAACCCCTCTCTATTCTCTTCGATTTTGCTTCCTCTTTGTCTTTTGGCTCTATGTGCAAATGTTGTATTTCTGCCTTCCTAGGCTTATTGTTTATAGTTGGCTCCACCATGTTCTTTGGCACCTCTATCTTCTCACTATACCTTTTCTCCTGTCTGTGGGCTTGTTCTTGTACATTCCTCATCATGGAGACCATTGCTGATTCTGGAGTTTCTGGATTAATTTAATCCAGAGCTTGCACCAAATGATCTTATATAAGTTTTTGTGGATCTTAGATAAAGGTGAATAGTTTTGAGTTGCCGTAATAACTGTTGCAAATGAAGAACGTTACCTTCTACAACAAAAACTGATCGAACTCTGCAAACGAAATATACTGTTGTCTAAGAATTTTTAACATGTGGGCCGATCATTCAGTGTAAACTACAGGGTTTGTCTACAACCTGAAATGTCTTTACGGTTTCGATCATTTTGGTAACAATATTATTTATTTGCAGGTTTACTCAACCAGTCTGATGGATGTAGAAAGGGATTATCTTTCCATAGATAAGCGATATCCCAGACTCTTTATACCCTCAGAGTTCTGCAAGGTATGTTTACATTTTTCATTTCTCACTCATTGGTTATGGACACATGGTTAAGTACATACTTTAAGTGAGGTTTGTATTGTTTTAGGCTGTTGTGAACTGGCCAAGGGAGAACCTTCAACTGTCTATCCATACACCTGTCAGGTAATTTGCTTGTTGAAGCTGTGTCAGTTAATTAATTTTCTGGAGTTCTTATTCTGCTTTAGGATAAATAATCCTGAAGCTTCTTAAAGAGAGGAACATTAATTTTTTATTTAAAGAAACTAGAAGGAATGAAAGTGTAATTGTACTACCTTGTTGAGTGGCACAGTTTTGAGCATGATTTTGTTGAAGAAGATGGTGCAACTAAGCTGCCGGAGCCAGTCACTGAAATGTTGGTTGAAGTACCTGAAAAGTCAGGACGTGGAGATATAGTGTGGAATGCGAAGGTAAGCCACTAAAATGTTGGTTGAGTGAAATCGTAATTGTACTACCTTATTATTTTGTTTCTGCCATAGCAGTGATTGTTTTGCTTGAGCAGTATTTTCTGTTGTTTATTTTCTCCTTTCAGATTATCTTGATGAGCGGACTTAGCAAGAATGCTTTGGAAGAGCTGTCATCTGAAAGAGGTTCCGATGATCGCATATCGCACATCTGCAATATCCTTAGGTTTGCCGTTCTCAAAAAGGACCGTTCATGCATGGCAATTGGTGGTCCATGGAATCCTGCTGATGGTGGAGATCCTTCAGTTGATGATAGTGCTTTGATTCAAACTGCCGTAAGGTGTGTGCTGTCTGTTATCTGTTATAAAGATACATATTACGGATAGTAGTATTTTTTTTCTATTTGTTTGAATGAGTTTTTCTTTGCAGATATGGAAAGGATGTTGCTAAACTTGATCTGCAGAACTGCAAGCACTGGAATCGTTTTCTTGAGGTAATTTTTGCATGTAATGGTTGTGATAGTTACCTAGTTTCCACTTGCAAGGCCTTTTAACTTTGCAGGTTTTTAGTTCACGACTAATTTGTCAGTTCCATCTGAAATTTGCAGATACACTATGACAGAATTGGTAATGATGGACTCTTTAGCCATAAAGAAGTGACTGTAATATTTGTCCCAGATTTGTCTGAATGTCTCCCTTCATTGGATTTATGGAGAGACCGCTGGCTTGCTCACAAGAAAGCTGTTGCAGAAAGAGAGCGTCAACTTTCTTTGAAAAGAGAGGTTTTGTTGCTTCTATTGTTTGAAATTGCAATTTCCCTGGATTTTGTATAGTTTTGTTTTCGGTAAAATGGTTTGGGATTTGTTTTCTTTGTTTCAGTAGTTACTTATTTTAGCATGTATGACAAGCATGATGTAATCATGCTATCCTACAGTGGAACTATTTAAACATGGGTCCTACTGCCGATTAAGAAGATTTAATAAAATTGTTTTGGGATTAACTACACGGAATCCTATATTTACCTTTAAACCCTGCTGCTGATCATCGGTACACACAAAAAATAGTTTGAGAACTTGATGTCAAAGTACTTTTAAGAGCAAACATGCCATGTTGTTAACCATTGGATGGAAAATAAGAAGTAAAATGATAGGATCAGAGGATGCAAGCTTATAGTAATGCTTTTATTAACTTTTGGGCTTTCATCCAACATCATAGTCTTCTTGAACACTCTTTTTGACTGAAGCACTTGAACACTCCATAAATGCTTTTCTAGTATCATATTGTCTCTTTTTATTTATATTCCCAAAACATTTAACAGCAGGATTTAGGTTAACCAGCTTATTGTTTACTTGCTTTTTAACACTAGTATGCTTGTTCTTTCAGAGGTCACGGGACAAAGAAGGGCTGCAAGGTAAATGGAGTTTGTATTCTTGTTGTGTATGATGTTGCATTTTTTGATTTGATGTTCATCAATAATCTAGTTTATCATCACACCTATGTTGGTTTTTGATTCAGACAAGGAAACGGAACCGTCAAAACACAAAAAAGTTGAGAAAGACGATAAAAAGAAAGAGTCTGCATCCACTGGAGATGCAAAAGAAGTTAAGAAAATGGAGCAAGATGGTAATAATTTGAAAGGGAATGCATCTGAAGGAAAGAGTGATGTGAATGACAAGAAGCTTGAGAAAAAAGATGAGACTGGAGGAGACAAAGCCAAGATTGAGGATAAAAAGGAAAAGGTAGAAGTTGCCGAAGTTCAGACAACGGGAACTGTGAAGACTGGGAAGAAGAAGATTATAAAGAAGGTTGTCCGACAGAAGGTTGTTGGTAAGTCAACCAATGATAGTACAACCAAGCAGCCTGAAAGTCTCGGTGAAGGAGGAACGAAAGGTAATTCGGAGACTCCTGGTGAAGAGGAGGAATCTTCTGCTGATCCTGCGGCAGTGAAAACCTTTGTGAGGAAAAAAGTTATTAAAAAGGTTCCAGTGGCGAAGGCTGCTCAGAATGAGGATAATACTGGCCCAAAGGTCAAAGTTGAGAAGGATACCAGCTGCTCTGAGGAGAAAGCTGATCCACCGAGCGGTGGTACAAATACAAGTGGGAAAACAATTGTGAAGAAGAAAGTAATTAAGAGGGTACCTAAAAGAAAGGTCACTGGTGTTGAACTGAATGAAGGGGTTGCTAAGAGTAAGAAAGATGGTGATGGGGATGAGAAAAATGTTGCTGGAGATGATAGTATGGGGAAGCAAACAGCAGATGTAGAAAAGCCAGCAAGCGATGCTGTAGAAACAGAAAAAAAGGTTGCTTCTAAACCGAAGCCTTCAAAAACACAAGTCAGTGACAAGCAAATTGATGCGGCCAATTCAGCTAAAGCTGATGCAAAGGATGTTAAGGAGGAAAAGAAAGATGAGAAGGCAGCTGGTGAGAAAAGTGGCTCTGTGACCAAAGTGGAGACTGAGACAGACACGCAAAAAGCTCCTAAGAAAAAGTTGAAAGATGCGGAAAAATCAAAAGAGGAGAAGGAGAAAAAAGATCGAGATGGAAAAGATGATTCTAAAAGCAAATCAAATAAAGAGCTGAAAGAGAGAAAGCCTGAAGAAACTCCTCGACACCCTGGATTTATCCTACAAACAAAGTGGAGCAAGGATTCTAAAGTAGGTTTACTATAGCCTGAATAGTACAGTTTGTTTACCGTATGCAGTACCTATGTTAACCTCATCTAGTATTCGTTGCTCACTCTTTCTAATCGTGAGTTAATCTGGCAACAGATTCGTTCGTCATCACTTTCACTTGATTTTCTATTGGACTATACCGACAAGGACATTGAAGAATCAAGTTTTGAGGTATGTTTTCTCATGGCATCTATTGGTCTTAATGTCTGCCTTAATTCTATGACCGACCTTTTGGATCCGTGTTCTCTTTGCTAATTTCTCATTATGCCTGTAGCAAAATAGAGCTAATTGTTCCTTCCTTTTCCCTCCTCCTTTTCAGCTTTCACTTTTTGGTGAAACGCTCTATGAAATGCTTCAGTATCAGATGGGGTGTCGTCTTTTGACATTTCTACAGGTTGGTTTGACACAGTTAATCCGAGTACGGATATGATTTAATGTTTTTTCTTGGTGACATTAGCATCCTCATTTTTGTAGTTTGTTTTTTCAGAAGTTGCGCATAAAATTTGTGACCAAGAGAAACCAACGTAAGAGGCAAAGAGAAGTAGAAAAACTTGAGAAAGAAAATGACGAAAAATCAGCAGCTAAGCGCCCTAAAGTGAACGAGCAAGAAAATGATCAAAAATCACCTGCTCAGCACCCTAAAGTGAATGAGGTCCCTGTGAAGAACCAGGCTGTTAAATCATCGGAAACGTTGAGTTCATCTGAGCCAGGTGGCGAGAAACAAGATGAAGAAAAAACAGTTCCCCAAGATAATAGCTCTGTTGATCACGTCGGTGAGGTGAAGATGGAGCCTGCAGCAGATGAAGAAGAAGAAGAAGACCCAGAGGAAGATCCAGAAGAAGATGAAGAAATGGAGGATGCTAGTCCTCAACATCACTCCTCTAATGAGAACAGTGAAGAGGGGAAGAGCAATGTCGATTCAATGACTGGAAATGAGAAGGATGAACTAAATGTTAAGGAACAAGATAACAAGAAGGCTGCAGAAACAAGGGCCAAGAACGAAGCAGATGCAGGTGAAAGAATAGAGGGGAAGGTGGATTCAGGTAAGAAAGAAACTCCCAAGGCAAAAGAGGTTGTTGACAAGGAACTATTGCAGGTATCTTCCGGAAGCTTTCTACCTTTATTATTATGGTTCGATTGTGAACAGTTGCGCTCCCTCGATCAATGCATTAATCCCATCCTTTTGCTTTTTATTCTTTTTTCCATCTGAAACAGGCATTTAGGTTCTTTGATAGGAATCAAGTCGGCTATGTCAGGGTAAGATGCAATCTTCAGTGCATATATTTTGTTTTGTGGTCTTATTAGAGAAAATTGATTTGTTTACCGAAAAATAAAAGCGAGAGAACTGAATTGTTTGAGTTACTTTTTCAGGTTGAAGATATGAGATTGATAATCCACAACTTGGGAAAATTCCTCTCCCACAGGGATGTCAAGGTGAGAATCATGTGAATTTCTTTACGTTTTTTGCTCTTAGTTCTTTCTTCGTATTATTTCCGTTGACAGTCTAGTCATGCTTGGTTTCTCTGCATCAGGAACTTGTGCAGAGTGCATTATTAGAGAGCAACACCGGGAGGGACGACCACATTCTTTACAAAAAGCTCGTTCGGATGACCGACATTTGAGATTTTAAGCTATTTATTTGGATTCCAAATTTCTTGTATTTTCCTTTGGCGACCACATTTTTTTTACACAGAGCTCGTTCAGATGACTGACATTTGAGGTTTTATGCCATTTGGATTCCGAATTTTTTGTATATTTTCTTTTGACGATTCTCACAATTTTTTGTTTCCCTTGCATTTTCTGAAGTTTTTGCATCCGAATTCAAATTCCCCTCTTCAGTATTTAGAGTAGTTCAAAGTATCGACGTGTTGAAAAAAAAAAAAAAAACTGCGTAATATATTTCCATTGGTTGAACAAAAAATCAGCTCATCAGCGGATTATTGGCTAATACAAGAAAGTATAAATTTAAGCTATTAGTTAATAGCATTGGTTAAGGAATGCCTAAACCAACAAGCCTCTTCATTGCTTGCTTTTTCACTACTTTCCCATACACCCCTCTTCCCAACTTCAAAGCTCTCTCCATTTCCAACATTCCTCCACCACCTCTCTTCAACTTTCGTGCCACCATCTTCAACACCCTCTCGTCGCTTCCCACCGCTTCCACGACGCTATCAACCGCCGTCTCCATCGGTGGTAAGCGTCTTCCCCACCCTTTGGCCGATTTCTCTGTGCCATAAACCTGAGAGCATGCATCCCAAAACGATGCTCTCAAGTACCCTTTCTCCCTTTCCTTCACCATCCACCTCCTCATGCCTTCCTCCAGCTTATAAACCGCAACGCCGGCCTCCATTCTTCTTTCGAGACCCATCTCAATCTCTCTCGCGTCTTCTCTAGAATACAGTTTCTCCTCGAACTTGCACCTCTTGCAGTTACATCTAAAACCCCATGTCTTGCAACTTTCGTTGCGCTTTTCCAATGGCGAAAGCACATCTCCTCTCCGGCCTTAACATCTCTAGACGCATGGACCATTGCATAATCTCCTATATGCATACGTCTTGCATTCGGAAAACATGAATGGTTGATGAATGAAGCCAGCACCCACAGCCCAACACCGTGGTAATCGCTGTTCTTCCCCAAAACCTTGGAAGAGATTGCATCCTCAACAAGTGAATGGACATCCAAGATGCTCAAAATCCTGCTCGCATCAAGCCCATTCTCGTTATGGCAGCCGTCATTGTGCTCCGCCTCGGGCTTAAAGCGATTGATCTCAGGGACCTCAAGCTCATCCTCATCTTCTCCACCCGACAATGTACTAATCAAATCGCGGATTCTCGAACATTTAGCCACGGAATCCATAACTGTTTCGGTGAAGTTCTTCCACATGACCAATTGGGCATTCTCATCCAATTCGTGACAGGGCAAAATCCCCCTCTCTATGGCAACAGCTTTCGTAACCAACACCAAAGTTCCGACATCAATGTTCTTCGTTGCAAATAGTCCACGCCCTCTGATCTCTGATTTCTTGATCTGCACCGCACCAATGTACTCAGCCGGTTCCAGAGGCTTCCCGCAAAACCCGTTAACAACCCATTCAGAGAGATCAAAAGCTCCAGTTCTCGACATCAGCTCGAGCTTCTTGGACTTCTGCAAGTACCCATCGAGGTCCACGGAGCTCCCATTAGCCTGCGGGTCGAGCTGAGCTGTTCGAAAGCAGTCCAGCGCCATCGAATACCTGTTCAGATTCAGCAAGATCTTACCTTTGCAGACAAGAGTCTTGAAATGGGCCCTCTCGATTTCCAATGCCTGATCGCAATCCCTCAAAGCTTCTGCAAAGTCTCGGAGTCTGGATCGCGCTTCTGCACGGTTCGAGAGGGCTAGGCAGAGAGATTTTCGGAGCTTGGGGAGATGATCTGGGTCGGGGTTTTGAAGGGAGTTTGAGATGTGAGATTGGCAGAGGGTGATGAAGTGAGAGTATGCTTGCACGGACTCCTGCCATTCTTCACGGAGGAGGAGCTCCGTGGCTTTGGATCGGAGCTGCTGCAATTGCTCTTCTGCCGCCGCCATTGCTAGCTGATCTTGCTGTTCGGTTTCTTCTCTCATCTCTCTGAATTTTCGATTCTGTTGGGGTTAATGAGGGTTTCGGTTCCCTTTAGTTTTTGAATTTCGGATTACATGTAACGGTCACATTGCCTTTTCTTTTCTTGTTTTTTTTTTTGCATCAACACTTTGCCTTTTCTTTTTCTGCATTTTTTGTAACGTTAAACGGATATGTCGATCTTGACGAGGTCGTAAGATGGCCAGTAAATAAAGCAGAACGACGTCGTGGAGATTGTCACAGATATACAATGTATAGAATGTATAGATTCAATACAATGAATCTCTGAGTGCAAACTGATAAATCTCTCACATAATGAACCTAATGTAGAGGATTCAATGAACCTAATTTAAAAGATTAGGAAAAGATTTTAGAGAGATCAAAACGGAAAACAACGCATTGTGTACGAAATGAAGCCGATGCATTTTGCCAAGCTCTATGCATTGCAAATCTGTTTAGTAATTACTTTTTCAAAACGTACATTCCATCTCTTAGTTCTAACTTCTCTTCGGAGACTAGACCCGATAAGAAACTCTGTAGCTGCTGGAGAGTTTTGTCGTAAGGTGGATCCGCTATACAGAACATCTGCAGGAATGTGTACGGAGATACATTAAAAACAGCTTTGCAGAAACTAAATATCACGGGGAATGTTGAAATCATTCTCACCTTGAGAGTATTATGAATTCGATCTAATGCCATGCTTCCGAAGTTTGTGAGCATCCCCAAGATAAATTTCTGCAACAAACCAAATACCGTTTCAAAAGCTGGGAACAGAAAGGCATCATGCGTTCAACGGTTTACATATGCAAGATCAATACTTAGACACAATTATCCAGCACCATCTGGAAAATAGTGTCATGCGCGGCAATTTTGGCCCCTTACCCACGTACCTACAGATGAAAATACATTACTGAAAGCAAGATTGGAAAATCTCGAAGACATCACATACCTCATACACAGTCATTTCCTTGCGCAGTTGATCCTCCACCGAAGCTACAGAGCTCTCTCCCTCCTCATCACCAACTACAAGATCCTCAATGCTCCCATTGTTACCACCATTTTTACCGGTCTCAACCATGCCTTCCATTAGTGTAAACATATGGTCTTCAGAGTCTGCACCGGGTGATTCTGCAAGAATTCCCTTTATAGGAAAAAAGAGACGAGTGCATGAGCCTTCTTCTTGACTTCCAAATCTCAAAACTTCAATTAATAACAGGTAAGGATCCATTTTAACTAATTGCTGGTGCTGAATCCAAAGTTTCTAATACCCTTTATCTATTTATGTACTGAATGACGAGAAGCACATCGTGAAAAATGAAAGTATGCGTTTATCAAGCATACCTTGCTGATCCAGAAATTTATCCTGCGATTAAGTATGTCTACTGGAACCCCAATTGCAGCTGCAAGATCCTTAGAGCTCCAGCTGAAAGTAGAAAATATAAATATAGCAAAAAATAGGTAACGAATAACAAAGTGTATTAAGATATTTCTGATGATACCTTGTCTGATCTTGAAATTGCATTATAATTGCTGCTTGTATGGGAGCAACCATGAATTGCACTGCCCTATCGTCAAATTGCAACTCCAACTAAAACAGCACCAACCACCATACATGTTGTTAACGTAGATTAAGTGATTCAAGGGAATAAAGAAAAAGTAAGTAGGTCAAAATACTCCTAATAGAAAGGGCTTGAGATGACATTGTGCAAGCACCGTACCTTGACAGTACCAAGACTTTTCTTCCATAATAGTTTACGGGGTGTCTTGATTTCATTAAACCTCTTTGCATAATCAGATAGTAGTTGGTCAACAGGCCCAGGTACAATGAGGGACTCATCCTGAAATTTATATAAAGATACTTCAAATTAGGAGCATGCAAATCCATGATCCAAGATCTTTTCCCTCTATCAAAAGCTTCAACATAAATGATTTTACCGGAGGAAACAATTCATTACCTGGATTTGAGGCCAGAAATTTGAAGAGATGATTGTTGCATCAAAATTATCCATGGACACCCCTTTATCTCCCAGATCAGTACCTAAGACATCCACCCCAAGTTAGCGGAATAAAATAACTGGTCTTCTTGTAATGCTGGAGAGAGAAGTCCCACAGCCATCACTCATGGGGGAAACATAAAATTTGAAAGATACCCGTTTGAGATGGCTGACTTATGGTTGCTTTAATATTGCTGTTAGTCCTCTTAGAATCAATCAGATCATTCAGCATAATCTCGCATTTCTGCATGCTGCTCTCTCCAAAATGTATCTGAAGAATGATTACACATTAAAATAGACAGTATAAACACAACATAAATAAATCCTAACTTCATCCAGTAGACCCAATTAAACAAAGAAACCACAAGTTTAAATAATAATTAAAAGAAGCACTTGCCTTAAGAAGCTCAAGAGTACGTATCTCTGTATCGATGTCATAATCAGATTTATTGAGAAGCTTTTCAGCCAGCATAACACGGTACTCATTAACGAGTTGATCTTTTGAACCAATTATGCCAACAATCATCCCAAGTATATCAACCTTCCTTCGGTTCCTGCTACCCTTCAAGGGATCAGCTTCTACAGGGTCAGGCTCCCAGCTGAAATGGCAGAATCACTCAGAAATTACATCCCCTATATACAGCAAGCGCCAAAATTCGAAAGCAACTAAATTACACTTCAATCTTCAACTATAGCCTTCCATGCACATACCGCAATGCATTTATCCATGCTTGCTTGTCATCAGTGTGGAAATCATCATCAAGACCAGTGTTCTCTTGATTTTCTTCGTCTCTGTTTAATTCTTCAAGAAGGCTATCCCCAGTGTTTCCAGACACATTTGAATTCCCACCAGTGCCATCTGTAAGCATGGTCACAATGCACTTTATGGTGTCTTTCCTTCCCCTCAAATAGTCCCTTATTGGTTCGCCAACTGATTCGAGGAAAACACCTGCTGGATCTATAGTCCGGAGTGCTTTAATTGTGGAAACATATTGATGCAAAATGTCATTGGTTGAGGCACCTGCAGTAAGTAAACGATAACGCAGTGCAGTGATAAATGACTCAACCAGCTTAGAATGCTGTCCAGTGTATTCAAGACATTGTTTCAAATCTTCAATCGCAGGAGAGCTGCAAAACCCAAAAAGTGATCATGGTAAGCCACAATACAGCTCGTAAAAGCTACTGAATTCCCCTCCTTAACCAGTTAAATATCATGGTGGACTTCAACAGCTGGAAAGCAAGGGAACCCCAAGTTAAGAAAAGCACATACCTGTCAGGATAATCCACAATAATCTCAAATAACTTGGCTATTCTTAAATCTTGCAAAGTTTCATAAGCAAAATACTCAAGTCGCAACTGCCATCTAACAAGTCCTTCTGATGGAATGTCGATTCCAGGATAAAATGTAGAAGGGCATGAAGCCAAAGGTGACTTGAGACCAGATGAAGCACTATCATAACTAACAGTGTCACCAAGATAAGCAAGAAGAGCATGCAAGAACTGAAGAGGCACCGCCTGCAAAATACACATTGGAATGATAAGAAAACTTTGCATTTTGAAAACATAAAGTAAAGCCTTAACGTATGATTAAACCATTAATGCGCGAACATAACTGTGGCTTCACAACTCTAAAACAAAATGGAAAGAAAGCACAAGCACGCAAAAGCAACCTGTATCCACCGCTTAATGGACTCCAAAAAAGAAACCCGGTAATCATCACCAGCAAGATCATGAACTTTGGCCTGCCACTCAAACAAGACAATTAGAAGTTAGAAAGACAAATGAATAAAAAGTAAAATATAATAGACGAAAAAAACAGCAGAGACTGTGATCACCTTTAGAAACAAAAATATAGCAGAGGCATAGGCATCTTCAGCCATAGATGTAAACCCGAGAATTCTAAGATCGCGAACAACCTTCCCAATGTTGTTCACCAATTTATTGTTGTCCAAGAACCTGCCTTGGGGATAGCACTCATCAATCTCCATCTGTCCACTCCTGTATGAGACTTTGCATTTGTCATCCACATCCATATCATCTGCACCATCATCCTCATCGTCACGCGGGAATTCCCCGCCCATTATAGTACTCAGTTCCTCCAACCTTCCCTTAAAATACCAGTGGAGTACCTCTAGAATTCAGAAAAATTGAGGCATAAATTTTTTTGCAGTAATTGCAGAACCAAATTAGAAAAAGGGAAATGTAAATCGATCAAAGTTGAGATTTTTATGAACTTTACGGTACCTGGAAAATGTCGAGGGAGAGTTGCCATAAGAACCGAAGACACTGATAACTGGTACTTAGCAAAAAGCTCCGCTCTATAATCATCAGAATCATGGCTTCCTTGGTTGTAAGACTGCAAAGCGTGAACCAGAATCAATAAGCACTTCTCCTGGTACTGCTTTTCCATTGCTATTTCTTCCAGAGCGTTGTAGAACACTTCCTCCTCGATGGAACCGTCGCCGTCGTACGCCTCGAAATGCCGCCAAAATTTCAAGGCGCCATTTTTCTCGAAGGTTCGCTCGAGAGCGCCGAGGAAGTAGTCGCGGAGGAGGGACTCCAGCCCGTGCTTGCAGAGGCCGTGCACGTGAGATACGATCTGCTGACCAGCGGAGAGGTCGCCGGCGCCGGTCAGAAGGGTGTCTGTTGCGGCGCAGAAGCCGCTGTAGCTTTCGAGGATTTCGTTGATGGAGTCGTCGCTGAGCCTGTCGAGAACCGCTAGGTTACAGACTGATGAAATCGAATCCGCCATTGCAGAAGCCGCGGAAGCTCGAAACTGGAAACCCTCCAATTTACACTTTGCAGAGAGTTCAAACTTCAGAGTTCAGATAGTAAACAAACGACATACAGAACACGCTGTCGTTTTTGGAAAGCGATGTCGTTTACAGCGACTAGATTATGGTAACTTTACTGATTCAATTTCCAAGCTTTTGGTCGTCGACGATGAAACAGAGCGAAGACCGCGGAGCGTACAGGAAGATATTACTGGCGTCGGTCTCGGCGATGGTGGCGGAGACGACAACGTTTCCGGTCGACCTGACGAAGACGAGGCTTCAGCTGCACGGCGAGTCGGTGTCGGTTGGGTCAACCCGGCGTAAGAACGCGTTCCGGGTCGCCTCCGAAATCGTGCGGGAGCAAGGTCCGCTGGGATTGTACAAGGGCTTGTCACCGGCGATTCTCAGACACCTCTT
>JAOTRO020000016.1:10483413-10506111 GCA_028566515.2 Pyracantha coccinea | reverse complement strand
GATTCCCAGATACCTTTAACGTGTGCTTCTTGCATGAAATTTGCAGCCACTCTCTTTTTCGTTTTTCGATCTGGAAATGAATATAGCCAAGAGAGTAGCTTACAACTCCACCAAGAGTAGGAATCTAGGAAGATCAGGGGCCTGGAAGGTTTTAGCACATATGTTGTTCGCTCAAGCTTAGTGAATATATCAAAAGAGAATTGAACAAATCAAAAGAGAATTAAAGGCCCATGTTTAAGAGGATATGTGTAGAAGGTGTAAAATGGCGTGCAGATTGCACTCC
The DNA here is from genome assembly GCA_028566515.2 of Pyracantha coccinea. Taxonomy (NCBI): domain Eukaryota; kingdom Viridiplantae; phylum Streptophyta; class Magnoliopsida; order Rosales; family Rosaceae; genus Pyracantha; species Pyracantha coccinea. The sequence continues at coordinate 10,505,828 of JAOTRO020000016.1, read as the reverse complement.
CCTTTGGTTTATAGGCAACAGGATTCAATCATCAATCTATAAATCCTAACTTAAAACCCCTAAAATCCCTACACCAGAAATTCACATTAATAATAAAACCCAATTCAAAATTACCTAAAATTTAGAGGGATGATGGTTGGTACTGGTAGCAGTGTCCTCGACGGTGGTGATGGGGTGATGATGGTGGTCGCGACGGCGGAGGTGGTGCCGTTGTGTTGGTCGCAACAACGCTATGAGAGTCTGAGAGTTGAAGCTCGACGGTGGTGATGGGGTGAGTGATGGTGGTCACGACGGCGAAGTTGGTCTTGTTGTGTTGGTCCCGACAGCGATGAGCACTGTGAGTGAGAGTTTGAGAGTTGAAGCTCGACAGTGGTGATGGGGTGAGTGATGGTGGTCGCGACGGCAGAGTTGGTCCTGTTGTGTTGGTCCCGACGGCGATGAGCACTGTGAGTGAGAGTCTGAGAGTTGGAGTTGAGGGAAAGGACAATGAGTCGAGGGAGAGTCTGAGAGAATGAGGGTGATTCTGGAATCGGGGAGGTGGAATTGGTTAGGGTTGAAACCAAGGTTGAGATTGGAGAGAGATGATATCTTAAATCTTGTCCGTCCATTGTAATCACAAACGGGCCAGTCCAGGTACCCACAGTTCCTATACTTTTGGAACTGGCCCGAACCGAAAACTTCAAAGGCTCGGCTCGGCCCGCCCAGTTTCTGTTTTTTTAAATTAGGACCCGTCCCGAACTGCCCCTACCCACCCTTACCCGCAGGCCCAGGGCCCGTTTGCCCAGCCCTAATCTACATATGAGTGAACACAACGCCCTTCCTACCTAGTAAAACAATCAATAAAAAAAGTAAGCAAGCATTCAATTCAACCAAGACAAAGGTAATTTCATCGAAATCTTGTAATACTATTTACTTTCACTGATCACCAAGACATCGCACACTAACCATTAGGACATCCCACCACAACAACAAAATCTCATCTTGAAAACCCATCTTCCATTACATAATTTCCCCACTAGAACTATAATCACAAGCTAGCTCTTGTACCCATCTTAGATTACAAACTTTCGCCCACTAGAATTATAATCACAAGTTAACTCTTGTTTTGGTGCTATGTTCTTCTTGGAGAATAACATCATGTGTGGCATTCTCAAGTCGTCGTGATCATAGAGGATAGCTTGGCAAAATAGATTGGGACAGCTACTATGATTGACAAATCTTCCAACGTTCCCATGTTCCGCGGAACTAATAGCAAAGCCGTCATTATCTTGAAGTATTTCTCCTGCATACTCACATATAAAACTTCCCTCTTGAATAAACGAGTGTGATCTAACACCCCATCCTTTTGATTTAGTCCTGAAGACTTCAAGTCTAAAACGAATGCCATGTTGACTCACTCTGTTTTTGCAAGAAGAAGGGCACTTACACAAAGGACCACATTCATACACAAGGGCATTCTTGTTCCTTGGATGTCCATTGTTATCATACGGAAAAACCCCTCCGTTCTTCATTACACAAGAACATGGGTCAGATGCGGAGCATCCATTAAGGCAATGACAACCCCTTTGTGTGACCGCCTTGAAGAAAGTTGGATAAATGATATTGCATGTGTAATTGAAAAATGGAGTACTCTCATCATCTATTTCATTGACCATACGAATAGGCATCCTCTCTTTCCCTTCGGAGATATCATTTTTATAAACACCACCCTTTGAAACTATTGGCCTCTTCGACTTGTCCAAAACTTTATCCAATGTGAGTCGTGGTTGCCCCGAACACCTTCTCAATGAGAACTTAAAGACCATTTTACCAAATTTTTCTCTTTCTTGCCAAAATTCAACCACTTCGTAGAGACCATCATAAACATAAGTCGTGGAAGATCTGCTATTAGTACCCACCTCTAAACGTTTATGAATTACCCTTACAGGAGTTCTTTCTTCAATGCTATTCTTTAGTGCAAGGTTTCCACGTTCAAGTTTTTGATCCTTTGGTTCTTCACCCTTGACCATCGAATTTCCACCTTCACCTGAATATATCAAGATATCAGAAGACTCTACATGGTTGCCATAACGCCCTGAATCCACAATGCTTGTGGCCACACTTTTCCCATCCTTCGTCATGTAATCAATACCATTTTGATAAGGATGATGAAGGCCAATAATAACTAGTTGAGCCCTGTATTTAAACTCATCGCCAACTTCAACTCCTGGAATGGGTCCTAATTGTTTCCTTGTGTTAACACACTTTCCTTGCTCTTTAAGACGCTTTACGACTTCCATATGAATCTTACAACCAACATTTTTGTCGGACATTTTAGCGTATTCTTGCGAAAGCTTAGTCAATAGCTCTTGATATGCACCCAAAGCCTCCTTCACCTTGCAACGCTGGGCTACATGTACATCATCCACGCCATCAACACTCAACTCATGATTAATAACATCCTTCTTGAGCTTAGCATCCTTGGCCAATAAAGACGAGCTCCTATCATTTGCATGTTTATTTCTCAAAGAAGAAGACACCATCCTTCCACAACCTTGGGGAAAATCCCGCTCAACGGGAATACTTCTAAACATCTTCAGAGGTGAGAGGCAATTGTCCATTGGTATGTTCATAACACTAGAGGACAGAGAAAATAGCCCATACACCTTATCATTCTTCTCCGTATGGCCAACAATACTTGATGATTGGTCTATGATGCCACGATCTTCACACCTTCTTGGTAGCACCCGAGCATCAAATAACCCACATCCTATCGGGAATTCTCGAACAGCATCAACTCTTGGCCTCTTTGTGGTGCAAGGAAAGCGATCGACATTCCTTTCCTCAGTCGTTTCCAGTGTAGACATACTGAGAACCAACCTCTGTACCAAAAGATTTCCAAGAAAACCTATACACAAGGTATAAAGTAGGAGCCGGCCATATATTAACCAGATACAAACAGCCATGGTAATTTATGTCATGTGCAAGAGATGGAGAATAATACTTAATCAACACAATATGCATAATGTTTACTTCATATTTTAAATCAGATAAAAATAATAAATATAGACAAAGAATGCTGATTAATCTTAACACAACAATACTAAATTGGTATTGGCACAAGCGCTATTTAGTTTTTTTTTTTTTTTCTTAAATTACAGAATATGAAAAATATTTGATAATATATAAATCAAGGATGACCACCAACCCCTCAGATCAAACTCAAGAACGAAAAGAAAAAAAAATCTCAAGAACCAAAATACCCCTGTAAAATAAAATACCCAAATTAACCATCGATTGGATTTCTTAAAATTCAAACCGAATTAAGCACTCAATTCTTAAAAATTTTAAAGAAAAAAATAACACTGATTTTGGTTGAAAAAAATCAAACAGATTTGTAAAAAATGGGGAATAAAGTAAGTTTGAAGAATGCAATTAATCACAAACGTTTCTTTTATTAGCAATCATCACAAACGCCGACAGAAAATGAAAACTAAAGGACATATTCTCACCGCAACATATAAATTGAGAGAGAAAAAAAAGGAACAAATTAATGGAACAAATATAAGTTGGAAAGAGTACAAAGCAAGAAATAATGAAGAGAAAATACCTGGAAGGCAGTGGAAGAGCAGAAGAAGTAGGATTGCAGTGGCACCACCCACCCTCTCTCGCTCGCCGATTCCTAATTGGTTTAGTGTGCTCTGATAAACCCAGAAGTCCCGACACTCAGGTTATATAGACCGAGAGATATAGAAAGGCGTCCTAGTGTAGCGTATCGAATCATCATTTATTAATGCTACCCGAGTCGCCGGGGTCGTGACTCAGACTTTCCAGATTTGATATGATGCTTCGGCACTCTCGGCTATAAACATGTTTCCATTTTTTTTATTTCTTCTTTGCATAAACGACTAATCTTTTTTTTGGGGATAATTAAAATCTAAAACATTTCATTTACAAGTGAAGATGAATACTACTAGACCGTTGTACTAATTGGCATGTTTCAAAATTTTTAACTTTTAGATACTTGTTTAAATTTTAAAATTTAAATTTAAATGTTAAAATGATTTTCATACTACGTATCATTTAATATTACAAGTGTTTTAACTGGTATATTTGATTTTAAACAGAGAACTGAGATTCAATTTCACTCCAATCATACGGTTAACATTAATCATTTAATAAAAACAATAAAAGATATTTTCTGTTCGGTTCTATTTTACCAAACCAACCCTTCATGGAAACTAAATACCATACTGACATTTTCGGTAAGTTTTGAGTTCAATTATCGAACGTTTTAGGATTATCAGGTTCAATTTTCTCGGCTTGAGTTTGGTATGGTTAGGTTCGGGTTATTTTTTGTGTGGTGTTATCCACACACACCTGTTTTAAGACCATGTATAGGGTTGATGCCTGCCTCATGTCGGAAGGTCAAGGAAGTTGGTGACCTGATGACAGGCGAGTCAGCGACTGAAGCCCTAGTGAATGGTGGCCGGAACTATAACGGTCCTAAGGTAACGAAATTCCTCATCAGGTAAGTTCCAACCCGCAAGAAATGAGTAACGATCTAGGCATTGTCTCGGAGAGAGGCTCGATGATACCACTTTGGCTCTCTCATACTTATCTCAATTTCTAATCATCAGATCCAATGCATTGAAGAAAATCAAAAAATAAAAATTAACAAACGTATGTGAGAAGTAAAAAAAAAAAAAAAACTCGTGAATAACACTACCCTATTTTTTTCAGCCATCCAAATCACCATAAAATTTTTGTTGTCCTGATTGCTGCGCGACCCTGCGAGGAAAAGTCGGTCTTTTTCATTGAATTTTAACAAAAAATGTCACCCTCTTCAATGCCACCAGCTAGAGAAAACAGTCCTCTTTCGTTATGTAAAAGACAAAAGTCCTTGACTAGGAAAGAAAATCCTTGAACCTAGGGACCACAAAATCACAACATTATTTATTAGACATCAACCAAAAGCCAAGAATAAGTGGACCCGCAACATCCCATTAACCCATTTTGAATAGGAGGCAGATTCTCTGCCTCCTCTTTTGATGCCCTTCCCATCATTTTTTTTTATGTGATCATGGTTAAGCAATGTCAGTATTTTATATTCTTTTTATCTTTTATCTTATTATCTTTATAAAAAAATTAATATAAAATATTGACGTAACTTAATCATGACCGCACAAAATAGGAGGAGATGAAAAAGGCACCAAAAGAGGAGAGCAGAGAATCTGCCTCCTTTTGAATACAGGTCTTATACTGATGCACAACTTTTTCCCATTAGCGCCACATATTCTTTACGTTTCTCAGTCCCCATTTGTTTAGGTAAAGTATTCCATTCTTTCCATTCTTAGTTTGAAAGCAATTTACATATAAGGAGAACACCGCTACCGTGACATTGCGATTCAATAATTCAATGTTATGAAAGGGAAAATGACTTATTTGAATAGGTTTACGGTTACTAATATGTTTATTTTCAATAAATAATGACATGTGTAAGTTTTTAACACATGACAATGTATTATTAGATCAATGTGTCACGTGGTGCATACATTTTATTTAAGTTCTCATGATAAGAGAAAACCTCATACCAAAATCGAATCGATAATTCCGGTAAAAGAAAAAAAAATAACTAAAATCGAACCCTTATTTTTGGTTTACTAAAAATCAAGAAAAACGAAAGAAAAAAAATTAGTATTAGGTCGGCTCAGGTAAACTGATTTTTACATGTTCCCTACCCAGCAACGCAATCCACTACTCCAAGACGTTAGCCATTTCTCCGAATTCGACATTGAATCTAGTCTGAGGAAGGTGGTGTCCCCAACCCTTCAATCGAAAAGCCCTAATTCACTTTTGTAAATTCCTATCTTAATAATATGCAATAACGTACCTTGAACGCCGGAGAGAGCACACATGTGCGTATGTGTGGTCGACGGTGAGATGGTAGAAGAGTTGGTGGTGGGGAATGACGCCAGAGAGGAGAAATGGAGGGTCGAAGGGATATAGAAAGAGAGTTGAGGGTGGTGTGGTATGGTGTTGCTAAAGAAGTTGCAAACTGAGTTGAGAGACAGATAGGAGGCGTCGGAGTTGAGACCGGAGAGTGAAACTGAGTAAAGGCCTAAGAGAGAGTTGATTTTAAACGGAGAGTTGAGTATCAATTTCAAACAGGTCTAACGATTAATATTAAGGAAAATTAGCGAAAAGTTTAAAAAAAAATTATTTTTAATGAAAAGTTTTTTTAAAAAATATAGTGAATAGTACAAAGTAAAGGTAAAAATGTAATTTTTTTGTTAAAAATGAACAGTACCGTAAGTATTTTTGTTAAAACTCCCATTTCATTTAATAAAAATAATAAAAGATGTTTTTGGTTCGGTTCTGTTTTATCGAGCAACCCTTCATGGAAATCAAATACCATACTGACATTTTCATTAAATTCGATTTCAGTTACCGAACGATTCAGATTATTCTAGAGATCCCATAATCGTGTCTGTTTATCGTACATCATGTAATTATTTTTCGTTAGGTACTATTTATATTTGAATTTTAAATTTTAAATGATTTCTAATCTCACGATGTATGATAAACAGACACAATTGCAGAATCGTTATGATTCCCAAGAAAAGGATTCGGATTCCGGATCATTTTCCTTTTTTTTTTAAGGCTTTTTTTTCAGCCATCCATATCACCTTCTTCAATGCCACCACCAACTGTAGAAAATAGTCCTTGACTGGAAAAGAAAAAGAAAAACGCAACCTAGGAGACCACACAATCACAATGTTATTATTATTAGAGCATCTTCAAAAGAGATGTCAAATTATCCAAATCAGCAATAACGATAACAAAAGACAGTATTAATGTTTTCCAACCGAGAAACCAAATATGATGTGGTATGACATGGATTGACATATCTCCCCCTTGCTGTCAAATTTGACAGCACCTTCAGATTTTTTTAATTAATTATTAAATGCTTTTTATTAATTTTTTTATTAGTTTAAATCATAATCCTTTTGTTTCTTTTCATTCTCAATGCAAAGAAAATACATATGAATTATAATTTTATGTTTAAAAGTTGACATATCGATTGGAGAGTAAAAGTTTAAAAAGTGCCAAAGTGTCATGTAAGCCTTCAAATTTAAAGTTTAAGTTTAAAATTTGACATCTCATTTGAAGATGGGCTTGGATGTCAACCAAAGTCAAGAATAAAGTCGGCCCATAACTTTTTTTTTTTTTTAGTACATCACAGATATGCTAACGAGATTCTCTTAAAGTGAGATTCTCTTAAGACTATAGAGAGGTTAAAATACATTTGTGAGTCTTCCTGACCTTTGGAATGGGTGGATAACCATGGATTGCCACCAGTTGTCCCTCTTTTTAAAAAGAAAAATAGACTATTTATAGACTTTTTGTCACTCACAGTTTAACGTTATTTCTCGTGCTAACATTATAAAATATTATGTAAAAAACTTGAGGGAACAAAACCACTTAATACTACGATCTAGTAATATTCATCTTCACTTGTAAGCGAGAGGTCTTATGTTCGATTCTCACCAAATACAAATTTGAACCACATTATTATGGATGGTTCATTGTGAAGCTTAGTACACTCTTTTACTCCCTCAGTGTAGACACTACCGTTTGTTAAAAAAAAAAATAAAATTAATAATATAGTTTGTTAAAAAAAATATCACTTATTCAACGATAGAAAAGACTGCTATGTTTTATCTTTTTTAATTACAAGAGACTTTAAAACTCGAGCAAAACCATATTGATTTTTTTTTTTTTTTGTAAATCTCATATAAAATGTTATTCATAGAATATTATAAAGTTTCTATATTTAGATTGCGAATTATAATACCTAATAGAAAATGAAACAAATATAAATACATTACCACAGAGTCTTATGAGCTAATGCTAAGGAGATCAACATTTTAAATCAAATTTGATTTAAAAAGTTTGTATACATAAAAAAAACACAAAAATAAAGTGTTTAATAAAAGGTTGATGTTTTGAAAACTTTAACATGTGAGAAACCCCACAGGGGTCAAATAATTCACGCCAATACGCCATGACAATTTCTTCGCGGATTCACTGTCAAAATTTTTACCCTACTTTCGACCAACCAACGTGTGAAAATCTGAACATTTTACCCAATTCAAACAAGTTTGTCTAAGACATCAAATGGAGCACCTGAATCACAAACAGCTTCAAGGTTTAAACCCAGAAATACAGAGGTAATTAATCTAGTAAACTTTGTCTTCTTTAATTTGACAGGAGGCTTCTCATCAGGGACGTCATTAGGAACATTGTGTCTGGTGATCAAGTCCTTCAATCTCCCCATGCTTTCTTCTTTCACGCAGACCAGTTGCTCGGGAAGAACATATCGTAAGTGACAAGTTTTAGTGTAAATATATCGTCGTATACGAACAAATTAGACTTAAAATTTCTTTTTTGCTGTGTTAACGACGACTCGTACAACAAAAATTGTAGAAAAGACTCCTATTAATCCATTGAACCGGCTCCGATAACGAGTTTATAATCAATAGTTAGGTGAATTCTCGTTGCTGTGTGCATTGACCAAAATCTTAATCTACTAGAAGAACTGAAGAAGCAAAGCATTTAGTAAAAACCCGCGCGAAGAAATATGGATGGTTTAAGTTTATAAGATCTAAAAGCTCAATAAAGTCTGCTATAAATTGTCCGAGTTTTCAAACCATCTAATCTATAGCCAATTTCTTACTCATAACCCAACCCACTAAAATGGGTTATCCCTTTCTTGCTAAACCCATTTTTGTATTTATACCATTTTGAGTATACTTCCTAAGAGAAATGCTAAGAGACTCTCAAAAGTGTGACTCATGAATTCTCTGACACTTTAAATTTTTAGTTCAATATTTTATAATGTTGGTACGGAAAATCACGTTAACTGTGAGGTAGCAGAGAGTCAATGAAAAATTCTACCTTGAAAGAGTTTCTGTAGCATTTCTCTACTTCCTAATTTGCAACCAAATTCACACACCTTTTTTTTATCTATGGTAAAATAATCTGAATAGGCCATGTTTCATTTTCACACCTACAAAATAAAATGCAATTGGAAGGATCAGTTGCCAAAACACATGGAAAATTTTTAACCCAACAATAGACTTTTTAAAGTGTTGGAACGTCCACAAATGTTTGGTTGGAATTTTGTATTTTTATTTCCTTCTTTATAAATAACTTTTTTCCACTTTTCATAATGTATTCTTTCTTTATTTTTTTCCACAAGGTAAGGTATCGTGATGTCTTTTTATGGGATCACACGTCTTTTTATTAGCTCCAATTTGTAGTATACAATTGCGTGAAATATAGATAGTGGTTGTGATCAATTCGATATAAAAGACTATTTAGTGTGTATTTTTCGTTGTGGATTTCCCTAAAACAATCATCACATATATATTTATCCGATTCTTTATGAAGACATTCAGTCCATCAAAATAAAACTTAAAGTGGATATTTATGTTCTTCGTGTCCTTTATATGAAAATAAAAGGACAAGGAACCATTCCAACTTGTAAGTTGGACCCGAATTACAAATTTTAATTATTTAATATTACGATCTAGTAATATTCTTCTTCAATTGTAAGTGAAAGGTTTTGGGTTCGATCCTCGTCAAAAACAAATTTGAAACACATTATTGCTAGCTGATTGTGAGACTAAACTCACCCTTCTTTTTAGTATAGATTATCGTTTGTTCAAAGAAGAAAAAAAAAACTCTAATGGGAAATAATGCGTACGGGAATTATTTACCCACACCACTAGGTTTTTTGTTTTGTGGGAAGTGGCATGTTGTCACATTTGTGTACCTGAATAGTATGTATTAGTGCAGTCAAGATTATACACATCTCAGACAAAAAACCATGAACATTTGATTAACAGTTGACAACGTATCAAGATAATCTTATCCACAACCACAAGCAAAATCTATAATCCATCAGATACGTTGAAACGCACTGCAAAAATCTAGAGAGAGAGAGAAATAGAGAGTTACAGAGAGAAACAATGGACACTCTCTTCACTCTATCTTCTTCATCCTCCAATTTCCTCTTCCCCACTCCAAGAACAAAGCTTTCACTAGCAAAACCACCAACCCATCTCAAGAATCCCGTCGGCCTTGCTGTCACCGCTCTTTCCTCCCCGCTCCAATGCAACCCGTCGCTCCCTCCGCCGGTCCAAACCTTCTGGCAGTGGCTCCGGGATGAAGGCGTCGTCTCCGCCAAGTCCCCTGCCGCAAAGCCCGCCCTGGTCCCCGAAGGCATGGGGCTCATCGCGCACCGAGACATTTCCAAAAACGAGGTCGTTTTGGAGGTACCCAAGAGGCTCTGGATAAACCCAGATACCGTCTCGGCCTCCGAGATCGGAAGTGTCTGCAACGGGTTGAAGCCGTGGGTATCGGTTGCTCTGTTTCTGATCAGAGAGAAAAGCAGAGCCGACTCCAAGTGGCGGACTTACCTTGATATCCTTCCGGAGTCGACCAATTCGACTGTGTTCTGGTGGGTTTTGGTGATTTAGTAATTTTGTTTAGTGGCAATTTCGGGTTTTTAATGGGTATGTGGATTTGATTGTGGGGGTTGATAAAGAGTTTGTCTTTGATGGGTTTCAGTGCAGGTCAGAAGAGGAGCTAGATGAGCTTCAAGGTTAGCCACTTTAACTGAAATTCATTAGGCCATGTTTGGAAGTGCTTGTAACAACCATAAAAAGGACTTCCAATAAATCGAAATCGCTTCTAATAACATTTGGCATAAAAAGGTAAGAAGTGTTTCTAGGTTAGAAAAACGTATAGAAGTTTTTTTTTTTTTTTTGTTAGAAAACCACACCTGGAAGTGCTTCTGGGTAAGCAAAGCACCTTAAAAGTGCTTTTTAGAAGAAGCACATGTTTCCTTTTAGGAAGCACTTGGTCTTTTTTATTACAAATTTCGACGTGCTTCTAATGATGCTTCATTTGCGTAATGTTAATTAGGCCAATTTTGCTTAAGTTTGTGAGAGGGAGACAGCAAAACGACAGAGTTTTATCAAACACTTCGATTGTTGCAACTTTGAGTCTTTGGTCGGATATGATTGAACTGAGATTTGCAGGAACCCAACTTTTGAGCACAACAATGAGTGTAAAAGAGTACGTGCGGACTGAGTTTCAAAAACTTGAACAAGAAACCATCCTCCCTAACGAGCAGCTTTTTCCTTCTCCCATCACACTGGACGACTTCTTCTGGGCCTTCGGCATACTCAGATCGAGGGCATTCTCCCGCCTTCGCGGTCAGAATCTTGTTTTGATCCCTCTCGCAGACTTCGTAAGTTCTTGAATTCCCAATGCAAACACCTCAATCTTCGAACGTTATGATATCTTGGTGGTTTCCTTGGATATCAAGTAACGGATTCTTTTGTCAGATTAACCACAGTTCCAGCATAACCACAGAAGAACATGCGTATGAGGTCAAAGGAGCAGCAGGTCTTTTCTCTTGGGATTATCTGTTTTCGCTACGGTGCCCTGCTACTGTCAAGGCTGGTGAGCAGGTGAAGTTTTCCTCGTTCTGTTTTCTTTGTGTTGGGCTGTCATAGCCTGTGCTCTGCCGCAGGAATCTCATGCTTCTCATTTCTGGACAGGTTTTCATCCAATATGATATAAACAAGAGCAATGCTGAGTTTGCTTTGGATTACGGATTCCTGGATTCCAACGCTAATCGCAATGGATTTACCTTAACGCTGGAAATATCCGAATCAGACCCCTTTTACGAGGACAAGCTGGACATTGCTGAGACAAATGGTTTGGGTGCAACTGCGTACTTCGACATATTTTTGGAGAGTTCGCTTCCACCTGCATTGATTCCTTATCTGCGGCTGGTAGCTCTTGGAGGGACCGACGCCTTCCTCTTGGAATCTATATTCAGGAACGATGTCTGGGGCCACCTTCAACTGCCGGTGAGCCCTGCCAACGAAGAGCTCATATGCAGAGTAGTCCAAGACGCCTGCAAATCCGCTCTTTCCGGCTATCCCACCACTATTGAAGAGGTATGTCTTCATTCCTTCATACATCTGCATGCTTTAGTACATTTGTAACAACTGAATTCCAAATCTTTCGTTGCAGGATGAGAAGTTGAAAGAATCAAAACTGGATCCAAGGCTTGAGATTGCTGTTGGAATAAGGCAAGGGGAGAAGAAGGTGCTGCAGCATATTGACTGCATTTTCAGGGCCAGAGAATCAGAGCTACCTCAACTGGAATACTACCAGGAAAGGCGTCTCAAGGATCTCGGCCTCTGCGGGGAGCTCGAAGACATCGTCTTCTGGGAACCCAAGTAGGGAAAATTCATGTCACTAAGAGAGAAGTCATAAACTAGTTTCATCTATGGACAAACGCTTCCGTCTATATTCGTGTTATTTGTAATTTATATAGAACTGAACAGCACTCGATTCGTGTCAATTTGTGAAATACATGAGAAAACAAAAGAAGCATATGGACAAATCGAAAGATTAAAAACGAATGAATACATCTTTGGACGCCCAAATGGGGAACTCGAATCCTTTTTATACCGTTCCCTACAAAACTCTCGTGTGTGTGTGTACATGCTTACTAATATGAAAAGCCACATCGATTTGTTTACCCCTCTCTTTAAGACAATTCTGTGGAAGGTTGATTCCCGATTTGATCGCTTGCAGTCACCCGGTTTTACTTGAGTTGCCAGGGCTAAGCAAGTCGTCGCAATTTGTTCCCTCGCAGAGGCACTCCTGCGGATTTGCATAGAAATAGTCTTCCTCCTTTGGCCTGTCTGCAATAACTCTGCGTCGAGTTGGCTGTCCCATTCTTTTCTCGTGTATGGATCGCACAGCATCTGAAAATTCCTTCCATGAATGTGTTCCATTCAGATGCAAGTCCAACAACTCCACAAGTCTTTTCCTATCCAGCAAGATGCTTTTTTTAAACCCAAGGTATCTGCACGAAATATAATTAGAGGTGTGTATTATTTTATGATACAAAAACCTACACCGCCTTGTGAGGGTGTTTGCATACCTTCGGTGACCTTCAACAAGTTTCGCCATGTTCCCATCATATGTAGGAACAAAAGTATTACTAGCTACCGAAACTATAAAATCCAAAGCTGCCATTTGAGATGAATGATTCTGAAACTGTCGCAACTCCTCAGGCGCAAGAATCATTTCCTTCTTAACCTGAAACAGACAAGCAAGATGACCGAAGTGTTTCAACAACCATTCAGTGCAAAACTAATATAAATCGTCCCAAACGTGCAACAGTAAAAAGACATGATACATATTTTAGAAAACCAACTCACAATCTGTGGAAATGCAGCCCGTAGCGGGCCCAGTCTCCTTTCACTACCATAAATCTCACCAGCTGCTATATAGATTTGTGTATCCATACTAAAACCCAAAGCTTGCAAAATTAATGCACTCTCCTCGGGTGTTAGAGGACACAGACCTTGAGATCTCTTCTCTTCAGACACTATCTCTTTCTCTCTCCACCAAGGATATGCATATCTGAATGAAACCTCCACCAATACATGCAACAATACATGTTGCATGTAAGTAAAGCTCAATATTTTTTTTTTTTGCTAGGTACAATAAAGTTCAAAGCATCCCTCTTTATCAAGCAAACCATAATAAAAGTAATACTAATGAAGATTGTTTGTTGTTTGAAATTCAAATAAACATTCCACAAAACTAATGGTCAAATTTTGAACATGACAAACCTTAATCGTTTGAGCTCGTCAGCTTCTTCCTCAGTGCAGCCATGAGTACAACCTGAGAAAGCCAACATGTCCATCTCGTACCTTAGATGCAAAGCCACATAAGGTCCCTTTTCTTGAAGTATACGAACCAATTTGTACCCTAAAGCCTCGATCTCAGGAGTGAACTTCAGTGCCTGGAAATTAACACGACACCGGAGTTTCTGAAGATCAGGAGGTATCCAATTGTTTGCCAAACGTGCATCTGTTCTGTTAAAGTGCACCACCTTATGCTTGCTAATAAGTGGCAAAATCTGCATAACAGAATGAAGACACTGAATCAGGATGCGTTACTGAAAAGTTGAAACTTCTGCATACGGAATCAAATGCATTTGATCAGTAAGCAGAGAGAACGGATAAACTATGAAGCCCACAAAACAGAGACATCAAATATCTTTTATCACATTACAATTTGGAATATGTATTAGTTACATCTCTATGTCAGGCAAAAGTGAATTGTATGTTATCCATAGGATGATAAATAGTAAACAAACCAAGGTATAGAATCACCAATTTAGTACTCAAAAGACCAGATACTTTGTTGGCCAAATAACTGGGAAGAGAGGACACAAACCTGTTCCAGGTAATATTTTTCGTTTGACCAACTAATTGGAGGCATCTGGAGCGGTTTATATCCATATTTTCTACTAAACATTTTTGGAAGTCTTCTGACAATTCGGACTTCATCTCGCAGTGAATCAATGAAATGTCTTACATCAAAGATATCCTCAAAATTACTGCAAAAAAAATAAACCAATAGTTGAAATTAATAAGCATAAGCGAATGATTTTATAAGTCACGGTTTCATTCAGACCAAGGACTATTACCTAGGATCAGCCCAGAAAGATGTCTTATCCAGCTCTGGAACAACCAAAGTAAGATTTAAAAGCCGGGCAACAGTAACCATGTCACAAATCTGAAATGCAAAAGCTTATGTCAATAGCTAGACATAGGATAAAGTAATAATGAAAAGTGAAGAAAACAGCACAAACCGCAGCACGCATTTGATTCAAGCCCCCATTGCAGGAAACTCTAAGAAACCCATTACTTGTATAATTTCCTGCAAAACTCAGGTCATTAGGCATACATATCTAACCCGGCTCCAGATACTACAACGGAACTGAACATGCAGTCAGAAAACCTTCTCACCACACAACCTATTTGACAACTTCATTAAAACCTTGAAATAACGAACTTCTCACAAAAGCAAATTTTAATTTCAACAAAAAAGAGTTCCAAAAGTATAGTCCTTGTAGGCATTCTTTCATGCGTCAGTCCAACTGCCACTCACCTCATACAAGGTGCCGAGTCTGCAGTGAGCCGAAAAATATTAGACAACAACGACCTATATGAGCACGCCTAACCATAAACAAATTCTCCACCGATAACTTAAAACAACCTACTCCCTTCTCTTAACTTCAAATGATCCAAACTTATAAACAAACAATCCTCCAACGCTGCCAAATCGGTTTGCATTCCTCAATCGAAAAATCAATTTCATGGCCTAAACTCTGAATTCATGAACAAAATCCGGTAACATTTACAGAACTCAATTGAAGTATTGCACCACTCTCTAATTAAAACTACAGCAATTACATTCATGCTCCACACAAGTGAAACTAACAAAATTATCTGCACTGCAAAACAATTTAAGTTAAACAAAAAACAGAGCTTTTCTTTTGAATCTAAAAACTCACTGGCGGGGAAAAGAGGCGGCGGCGAGGGAACCGCTGGAAGCGGAAGCTGCGTGATCTCGGATATCCGATGGGTTATATTGGAGAGCAAACGCGGATGCCATAGCTCCCCAACCGCCACTAACTGGACCAAACACGTCCACAGAAACAAGCTCGAACACACCCGAATGAACCACACCTGCAACCGCGTCCGCCCAATCACTGGCGCCGGAATCTTATCACATCGCACCTGTAAACCGCCCTCAGATCTAACCTCCATTCCTCTTTCACACACCACATCGCCACTTCATCGATCGTTTCCGAAAATCCCAAAAAAGAAGAAAAAAAAAAAAAAAACCAATTCAAATTCAGCTCATGAAATCCCCAATTTCAATCCCGCATTTCCGAATCAAACACACTTGGGAGCCGTAAAAAACCCAGATTTTGAAACGGGAAAAAGTTCGAAACTTTGTGTGAAGAATCGGTGCGGAGAGGCAGGAGGTTGAAATTTCACGAGTAAAATGGATGACCCAATTAAAAATTTCAACGACCCAATGCAACCGCCAGGCACTTTTTTTTTTTCCTTTTGCTTCCTCCTTTTTCCGGGAAAATCTTCCAATTTTCTCAGCAGCGTGCTTTGAATTCCATTTTAGTAAAAAAAAAAATGAAGAAAATAATTGAGGAATATTTGGTTGGTTACTTGGTTAGATTCAGGTTTCGTCCTAAGTTGCAAATTTTAACAGTAGTTTTTTGCGTTTTACAGTTTTACTCGTCTGATAAGTGCTGTCAATTTTTACTATTAGTTTTTTGAATTTTAGCTGTCAATATTTTTTATTGAACAATACTTAACTACTCAAAAATGATTTTTACAATGTGATTTATAGTATGAACAGTTCTGATCATAAGCATAAAATTCTGTGAAAAAATCCTAAAAATTTTAAGTAGAAGTTCCTACTTTTCTTTGATTAGCAAACTATTGTTCTTTTTTATTTGGTTTATTAAAGTAGACAATAAATTGCAATGGAAAAACCAAGATCCACCTTTTATTAGCCGATTCTCGTTCTTCTAAATTAAGAAATAAAACAAAATTAGAGGGGTTTAAATCATATATTTTTAGATTTGACACGCAGCAAAATATTTCCTATGTAACACAATGATACATTAGGATGAATCCAAACTATGTTACCAAATTTGCTATATATTTCTTTTATATATAAAATCCAAATTATCATAAAAATAAAAAAATTAATGGTGTTTAAAATCCATCTTTTGCAATACATAAGAAATAATTAGAGTGACAGTCCTGAATTTTGGCTCAATTTAGCTTTGGTAACTAAATTTAAAATCTGCGAGTATTGGTTTATGAACTTATTAAGGTTTTTTATTCAAAATAGTCTCTGAGATTTGCATCGTTCATAATTTTGGTCCCTGAGATTTAAAATCAATAGAAGTAGTCCCTGAGATTGTCCACCATCCATGATTTTGGTCATTCTATTAAAAACTCTGTTAAGTGTCCTGGAGCTCTTGACTGAAAGTTTGGACAATTTTCAAAGCTTTGTAACTCAATCATTTCTTAACCAAATTCGACCCATAATATATCAAAATGAAGATAGGAAAGTGTAAAATAAGATTATAGCATTTGGAAGCCCAATGGTTGTTGGAGATGGCCGAAAAATACCCTGAAAGGTGACTGGTCCGAAGGAAAACTAGAAAACTCGCCGGAAACTGGGTAAATTTTAAACGTTCATAACTTCTTTAATACTCAACGAAATCGAGTGATTCAAAAACGAAAATCATACTTCTTAACGAGAGGAAGAGAATGGGATCTTTCTTGATTGATAAATCGCCGTGGTTTTGCCGGAAAACTGCTCGAAAGTGACTAACTCGAAAATGGTTAGCCACTTTCGGGCCGTTGTCCGACCAAAACACGGAAATTTAGCCTTCGAAAAAGATACCATTATCTTCATCTTGTCGAGAAGTATGATTTTCGTTTTTGAATCACTCGATTTCGTGTAGTATTGAAGAAGTTATGAACGTTTAAAGTTTACCCAGTTTCTGGCGAGTTTTCCAGTTTTCCCGCGGACTAGTCACCTTTCAGGCTATTTTCCGGACATCTCCGGCAACCATTGGGCTTCCAAATGGATATAATATTATTCTACACTTTCCTATCTTCATTTTGATACATTATAGCTCGAATTTGGTTAAGAAACGGTTGAGTTACGAAGCTTTGAAAATTGCCCAAACTTTCGGCCAAGAGCTCCGGATCACTTAACGGAGTTTTTAACGGAAGGACCAAAATCATGGACAGTGGACAATCTCAGGGACTACTTCTATTGATTTTAAATCTCAGGGACCAAAATTATGGATAATGCAAATCTCATGGACCATTTTGAATAAAAAGCCTAAATAAAACGACTAAAGATTAGCTTTCTAAGATGAACATGTTATTAGAAAATGTGCAGATTTTCCTAAAGCCTATTTTTTTTATCATTTGAATTTCCACTTATGTCCTTGATTCTTTTTTACCTTTAGACCTCTTTTTTTTTTGTTTGACAAACATGCTTCTAACTTTCCCCTGTTTGTCTCTACATTTTATTCGGTGGTCTAAATAGCATATCCACATAAACAATATAATGGACCTCAAAAGTAACCCAAAAGCCCAAACAAAGTTTTGGGACCAAAACAGAAAAAACAGAGACCTAAGCCTATAGGCCTTTTTACAGCACCTTCGTCGAATTCATCGGAGCTCCCCCAAAGATCTCGAAATTCCACCACCAACAATACCCGTAACCACCATCTTAGAGGTAGAAAGAAAATGGATCTCGTCTTCCGACAGACAACATCTCAATGAACTCGAGCACCAAATACAAGAAGCTTGTGGGGGTACCACAAACAACACTGCCAGATTCGACAGACAAAGAGAAGGAGGTGGTGTAGTCACCTTAGCTGGTGTAAACACCGGAACTCTATGCACCTTCTCAGATGATCGCAACATTTTGCAGTCAAAATTGGTGGAAGGAAGATGAAGTTTATGTGGATGGATGTGTAGATGAGTGGTTTTGAGTGTTGGATGTGTGGATTTGAGGGAAGAAGAACTGACACGCCCTGATCCCGCTGTCCGAAAGACAACTGAATGGCCATGTGCTGGCCGACACCTGAGAGTGACGCAAGCCATTTAATCAATGCATATGCTGAGAACATGTGAAACATGCATATAATTTTTTTGCGCGTAACTATGCAAAATAGTAATCACGTACAAACCTTAATAAAATATAATATTCAACTGCAATATTTTAAAAGTGATAATGCATGACATGTTCAAAGCATACTTCTAATTCGAAATACAAGCGGAAGGAATATTAGAAAATACAATTACAAATGATGTCCTTCGTAGAAAGGAGGACACAAATTCACTGATATGGGAATGCCTCGTAGCTCGGCTCGTATGGCTCATTCCTAGGTTCTGAGGGGGTGCAAAACAAAACATGAGTGGACCAAGTTTAAATATAAGTAATACTAAAACAATTACTCTTCAAGGTACTAACCCCCAGTTTTAGAAAACTCATATAACATAATAAGTAATAGGCTTTCCAAAAACCCTAGCATACCATAAAACCTTCATAAAGCATATATCGTATATAGTGTGCTTAGTAGTGGTATCACAATCGCCTGAAGGCCCTATATAAATTTTATGAAACATTTATGAGTTATTGTGAAGCATGCATATTTTTTTTTTTTTGCGTAACTACGCAAAATAGTAATCAAGTACAAACCTTAATAAAATTAAAATATAATATTCAACTGCCAACAATTTAAAAGTGATAATGTATATCAACATATAAAAATATTTGTCCTTCTGTAATGGAAATTACATTAGTAGGAATATAAGGAGAAACATTTCTCGATTGGGTCTCAACTACTGGTAAAGCAGTCATACTTCCTTCACCTAAACGAGAACTTGATTTAGCAGCTCTTTCCAAAAGGCGTGAATGTAAATAAAAAACATCTCCCGAATAAGCTTCAATGTTCGGTGGTCTTCGTAATAGAAAAGACATTTGTCAATATGCCTGCACTTGTTTGAAGAGATTGTCATGATTGAAGTGTGTTGTTCACAGTACATAAAAATTCAGGCAGAGCTGCTCCTGTATAAGGAGCAAGGTATTATAATGTAGCGGGGGAGTCCGCAGTTTCAGCTACCATAATAGTGTATTCCATTGCGCTCCATTTTCCTGTAAAGCAGTCACCACCTGAGCCACAAAAATGCTTTTAGACCAAGAGCTACATAAACGCGTATTACATTTTGCCCTTGTTGATTGAGAATAGTATTTGTGGCTACTGTTATTTTACAGGTCTGTCTATCCCCAGTAATTAATTCTCACTGACCACACTCTATAGGAATCATCAAATCAATAACAATGTCTTGTTTGAAAATGCTCATATACAGAAGGGCTCGAAATAATACCACGAGTGGGAGACTTAATTAATCAAGATTCAGAAGATGAAATTTTACCCTGACCATTAATAGGTTTAGCCAGTGCATTAATGAAACGACCTAAAAAAGCCTCACTTACTGGTATCTAAGCAATTCTTCTTGTTGCTTTTGCAGAAATCCCCTCTTGTATCATCAAACCGTTGCCCATTAATACAACATCAACATTAATATTTGATTCCAAATTCAAAGCAATGCCTATGGTAGGGGTGGGCTCGGTTTCATTTGGTTCGGTTCGGCTAGGTTCAATTTTCTCTCGATTTTCTTTGATTTGATTTTTTTCAGTTTGGTTTCAGAACATTTTCGGTTTTTATTTTTTTATTTTGTAAAACTTGATCATTTTTTAATATGGAATTTAGAAAAGAGGTTTGTATTGGTAGACTAATAATAAGAAAATGGGGAAAGTGAAAAATGGGAAGGTAGTTGTACATATAAAAGATCACATAAACATATCCTATTCTATCAACAGCCTCAATTGCAAAGAAAAATGACCACCGTATCCATTCAAAAAGCAAACAAATAGAGAAGCTCTTCCAAGTTTCAAAGCCTTCCAAAACTTTCCTCTATGACCAAATCCTCCCTAATTGAATCAATTATGCTACTTGAAAAAGCCCTAGACTTAGTTTCAAACTAGGCAACAAAGTTTCACAAAAAAAATATCACAGGCATACATTCATTAATTGTATAGGGACTCAGTTCGGTTCGGTTTCCGAACCTTTAAAATCGAAACCAAACCAATAATGTTTGGTTCAGTTTTGTTTTTTTTTTCAATGTTCGGTTTCAGTTCGTTGTTAGGTTCGGTTTTTGATTTTTTGAACCCACCCCTAGCCTATGGTACCCTCTTCAAATTCTACTAATTCACCTACCATTACTTCATCAAGACCATAAATACGAGCAATGCCATTACCTACTTGAAGTACGGTACCAGTATTTAAAATCTTTACTTCTCTATTATATTGCTGAATACGCTCACGGATAATATTACTAATTTTATCTACTCAATTGTTACCATGAGTATTTCTTTTTTTTTTCTTTTTTGGGTAGAAAAAAAAAATAATGCATGCAGTAGAAGGACTAATCCGTTATTTCTTTCACCGTTCCAAACATGCTAATATTAGTGATTATGGTACAAAAATGTAACTCGTTGTTCAAACAACTATTCAGAGTTGCTTGTGGAAAAAGCAGTTATCTAACTTGATTAATAGCCCTTTGTTTTTCAAAATGAATAGTTTCGTTTTTGTAATTTTCTAATTGTTCCAAAGTCTTATAAGCGGAATTAATCAAATTTAATTTTTCTCGTTTTATTTCAGAATATCCAGTCATTTGAAACTGATCCGTTTCTGTTTCTACCTTCTATATGCGGGCCCGAGCTTTTTCCAACTGGTTTAGGCCCCCTCGCGCAGCTCTTTTGAATTTCAAATTGTCTTCAAGATCATTTGTTTTCGATTATGTAATAAATCACTTAATTAAAGTAGATTATCTTTCCACTCATTCTAAAACTTCCACAACCCCTTCCCGAACCAAACATGAACCATTCGATTCATTTGGCTCTCATGCTCAATTTATTGAATTCCTTTTGAGAATTCATATATTCTTTTTTTAATATAAAATGTAATGAGCATATCCTCTGTTCTATATTAATATTTGAAAATATATAAACTGATCACTAATCCAAGAAAATAATATTCGGAGGACTCTTCTGACCAAACAACTAATTGTGAACAAGGTTGTTTTTTTTGTTCAAAGAATTCTTCTTACTTTAATACATAATACATAGATCATCGATTTAGCATTGGATAAAAAAAGATAAAATGTGGGATGAAATACCCATTTTTTCCAATCAAATAACGGATTCAAATCATTTTATCAACATGAGTGTTTTATATCGAAATAAATTCTAACGATTTGTTTGAAAACCATTTCTTTGTTAACTTATTAACTAACATAGTAGTAGAAAGAATACCATGCTGCATCTTGATAGGAGCATATTTATGCGACTTAGTTTGCTTGTTTTCTTGCATTTACGTTATTAGTTCTCAGTTAATTTAGTCTTTTAAGCCAATTTCGTGTGTTTGCAGGTTTTAAGGGTTAAAGTAGCAAGAAAGTGCGTTTTGGTGCCTTTTGGAGCAAAATCGAGCATGGGATGGATAGCACATGCTCGGAGCCAAATGAATGGATGAAGTTGAAGACAAATGAAGTCCGTGAGCTCAGAAAAGGAAGAAGAAATGCTGGATCAAAGTTTCCATTCTTGCAAAATTTCCATTCTTGCAAGGTTTCCATTCTTGCAAGTTTCTAATCTTGACGGTTTCCATTTGTGAGAGTTTCTAATTGTGAAGGTTTCTGTGGATGCAAATTTTCTCATCTTCGATCTTGGACAATTTTGCACCTACAAAACAAGTAGCACCTTAGGTTAAGGCCAAGAGCTTCACGCGCCCACGATGAATGGGGGGGGCGTTGGCCGAAGAACCTCCGATGCCAAAGTTAGAATGTAGAGAGAAATAG
>JAOTRO020000016.1:10445079-10461982 GCA_028566515.2 Pyracantha coccinea | reverse complement strand
GAACCATAGTTGCACGTTTTGATGAGTTGAAGGACCAATAGTAATGGATTTTTAGTTGAGAGATCATTGCACCAATTGAGTTAAAGTTAGTGGACCATTTCTATAATTTACCCTAGTTATAATTGATTTTTAACATAGATGATTTTGGTGAAGTGATTTATAATATGATTGATCTTAATTATAAACACATAATTATGTCTATCGTTTATCGGCTCTTCTTTCTGATGTGTAAAGTAGATTTGGCAATGTATCTTATTATTAGCTGGTGACTAAGCATTTTCAACTGTTTAGGCATGAGTGCTGTTTAAGATGGGTTCAAAGCTCAGATCAAAAACAAAAATGTGGGTTCAAAGCCATGGGAACGAAGAAATTGTGTGGGTTGACCGTGGAAGTATGCAAGTGCGTACTAAAATCACGATCGTTTTTTAATATTCAAATAGCCCAGATTAAGCACCTCTAAACATAATTAAAACAACTCCGTGCGTTTGATCGCCATGCGTGCAGAACTGGCAATGTTGTTTGGTAATATCAAGTTCGAAACGAATCCAGGTGTTTTTTTTGGGGTGATGAGTTGACAAGTACATGATCATACTTGTTCTTGACACAATCATACTCCGGCCAGAGTACCGGGAAATCACCTGTACGGGCTGGCCCGGCTGGCCGTCCGTCAACTTCCCCTAGGGATAAAGGCAGCACCATAATTGTACGGCGGGCCATCTGGGAACCATCCCGCACAAATATCCAATGCCCCAATTTGTTGTAAATTTCTAATCACTAAGACTGAATTGAATCACTTAGAAGAGCGGAATGATGATTTTTCTTCATTAATCGAGTGGTTGAGCCCAAAACATTCCACTAAAACATGCAGAAACCAGACCAATGATAGACTTAGAATACGGGAATTATGACAAGAATGCGATTCATAACTCTCTGGGCTACAAAGCATATACAGATACAACCTTTTGAATAGAGATATATAATTACATGTGCCACACAGATGGTATCCGTTAATGAGAAAGCTTAAAGTATAGAATAAAGAGGATTGCAACGATAAGAGCTCCGATAACTGAGCCCATGATCCATTTATGCTTCGTCATCCTCCGTGACATGGCAGTTAAAACTCTTTTACTCTTGTCAATGGCGTCATCTACGGTATGAAGCTGCAAAAGAAAAGGGGAGGAAATAAAAACACACAGATTAGCAATTCGTTAGTGCAGCTGCCTTGTTCATATTCTATATCGGAAAGGACTATGGCCTGGGATGATATAGGGCGAGACACCCATATTATATCTTGGGTTTTTGGCGTACTACCACTGGAGTTGTGAGCTCCGCTTCATGGGTAAGGTCTTTGGTTCCTCAACAATTAAGTTTAGGAATGAGTCTGGTTTTCAAATATGTGAATGACATCTAAAGAGAAACTCCATGAATTCGACACCAGGGGAAGCCAAAAGGAAGTCTATGTGACAATGAACCTTAAGTTAAGCAGAAACATGATTAAAAAGTTAACATACTTTTTGATGGGAATGCAGGAGAGTTTCCCGCTGTTGGTGCAAATCTTGGAGAATGGAGACACCAAGCTCTTCAGTTTCCAATATTGTTCTTCTACTCTGTGTGATTCTATCACTTGATTCATTTAATCTCTCAACAGACATTGCCATTCTCTCTCTTTGATCAGAAGAAACCTGTTTCATTGTCCATAAACCACCAAAAATATTTATTGTATTGTACCGAAGAAAAAGCAATGAACGATAAATATTATATATCTATCCTGTAAATAGTACATTGAGAATAAAAGAAAACGGCCTAGTTGTTACCATTGTCATAAATCAAAAGGAAAAGTATGCAAGAAGGGCACATTAGATAGTTGGGAATTCAGATTTTGATTACAGACTGTCAAGCATAATCTCATAAAAATCTTCGAGCCAAATTCCATGGTTTGGTAAAAACTTCTCAATCAATGAAGGGTACAATGAAAGTGGAATGATCCATACAGAGTCCACGCTTACCGCATGCGTATCAGCCATTCCTGCCTCCAGCAGTTCATCGCGAGCAGCCTGAGTGGCATCAGGAGATGCAACTCTCTGGATTTCCCTTTTCAACTTATTGAGATCAGATTTATATTCCCTTAGCTTGGCAAGAAGCACCGCCTTCACGCTTGGCTGCAAGCTTCTGGCTTCGAGGTCCATTTTCCGAATCTGAGAAAACAAATCACATCACTCGTTCACTTAAACAAACAAGGAAAGTAAACAAAACCAGAAGCTTTCCAGCAAAAGCAAAAACAAGTGAATATATGCGTTTATTGTGCAGCATATTACCAAAGCTTCGGCATCATCCAATCCAACTTTAATCTCAGAAAACTTCTGCTTCTTCTGCTCATAGTCGGAAAGAAGAGCGGCGGAGTTGGATTTTCGCGAGAAGTTTGCGGAGAGCTCGCAGTACTGACGCTCGTAGCCTTCGAACACCTCACTCATCTTGATTACTAATTTTACAGCGCGGCGCAGAAATCTAGTAATTCAATTGGGAATTTTGGAATCGGCAAGGCAACGATCTGAGGGTTCTAAGAAGGAGGATCGGGGCTTCAACGTCGATTTTCAGATTTTGGTCTCTACGGAAATCCAGATTCGACTTGGACAGGTTCCGTGAAAAACTGAACAGGCGTCCACCTCTCTCTCTCTCTCTCTCTCTCTCTCTCTCTCTATTCCTTGACAGTTAAGACGTCCCGGTAGATTTTAAGTTACCCTGTCTTTATGCCATTTTTGCCCCTTGCGACGCTGCGTTTCGTTCATTTTGTTTCCTTTGTCCCTGCTAATTTTCTTGTTGGTTGATATGATCAACCATTTGGGAGCGAGGAGCATCGGTGGAAATCAAATCCGATACAGATGCATAGACATGATTGCATTTCGTCATTGCGATAAACGCTATCGGCGTTTAAGGAATATTGAGGTTCCGAATGAAATGGTGAAGAATCTGATAAGTTATAATTATTCCAATTCCAAACTTCCTCTGCTATAATTAACACATACAACAGTACTAAACATTACGCGACCCAAACACAAAAATCCGTAATCCAATACCTGAAAAAGGCAAGAATCAGATATTGCTGTTGCAAAAACGAGCTCAGATGAAGAATTAGAGCTCTGGAAAAATATAGCTGAAAGGGGATAGGGACTAAGGGGATTAATCAACACAAACCACAGTAAAATGGCAAATTTCCTCAACAAAGTTAACCTCCAAAAGTAAAATACCAAACAACCTGAGAAGGCTCAATTCAAGTTCCTTTTGTGTAAAATGAAAATTCTCCGAATGGTAGAACCTACCGAACTCGCAAGTACAATTTAGTCTAAAACCATGAAAATAAAGGATTACCGACTCCGAATACAATCGAAAAGAAATAATGCGATGGGCAGGAAACAGCCTCCTTGACCGTACAACCTCATGCCATTATCTTCGCAGACCTCACGTAGAGGCTGTCCACGACCTTGCCGATATTAGATATGGTCTCCAACGTTGCAGGGTAGATTGCATCTGTCTTGGGATCGTCAAAAATGATGAGGCTTCCAGCACCCTGATCTAATGTCCCTGCAAACTTCTTGTCCAGGATCATTTGAGACAGTTTCTTTTCCACGTGATCGATTGGCAGTTCAATCAGTTCTGCAATGTGAGCAATCTCCACCCTTGAGAAAGGCTCGATCAACCTGCAGAGATTCTGTTCCAACAGTGTGTCATACAGGGAGGAGAGGTGCCTGTGGACAATAGGGTCTTCCTCTAATTGGGCCTTGAAATCACGAAGAGCAGTCTCAAAAAGCTTCAAAGAACGCTTCGAGTGAGCATCAGCAACCGCTTTCATAGCATCCAGCTCAGGTCCCACGTACTGCAGGCTTGCTTTTGATGAAATTATACCTGCCACATCATCAGCCTGGCTCACCATAATTTTGCACAGCAACATGTACTTGAGGCTAAATACAGCACGAGGATCTTCAAGAGCATTGAAGGCTTCAAATGCTTCAAAGAAATAACTGTAAGCAGTCTTGTAGTCCTTCTCTTCTGCGTGAAGGATCCCACTCTGTAAATCGATAGTTCCCTGCTGAGCTGGTGGCACATATATGGAATTGGCTGCTGTTCTTGCAGCTGTGAGCGAAGCCTTGGCTTTAGGGAGATTTCTCAAAGAAAAGTGAAGTTTACTCTCCAACAAATCTATGTCCACAAGGAGAAGCTTGTCATCTAACCTTCTCACTTCCTTGATCAGGTCTGATAGGAGAGTTAGTGCTTCCGAGTACTCCTTGCTTTCCATCAAAAGAGATGCAAGCCTGGCCTCCACTCGCTGTCGAAGGAAAGTTCGCTTCTCAGCACGGGTCCACTGCACCATTTCTTTGCAAAGGGAAATCTGAAGTTCAGACGTGTTTGGTATCTTAGCCACTGCATCAATAATAATGCGGACAATTTTTGCAGTTTTCGCCTTGGGAATCAAGTTAAAGAAAGGCCTCAACTGGGTGAGAAGGTTACGGAGATCCTCTGCCCTATTTTCTTGTCTGAGAAGATCCGAAAGATTTGTGATAGCCTGCTCCTTTATCCGTATAGCTTCAGAAGATGCTGATGGGTTTTCAAGAATGCGATAAAGAATAGAGATGGATTCAGATGGAGTTTTGGCCTCCAAAGCCTCAGCAATCGAATCAGTAGTTGCTGGGAGATATGACGAAGACATTGTCAATGCTTTGAACTATCCAAGTCCTGCATAAATAGAACAGACCAAATTACTAAATTCATTAGCAAATTACATCAGGCAATGAATATCAAAATAAAAGAGGGATCAGTTTGGGTCCCAAGCGGTTGCAAGTCTCTTAAGAACTCTGACGTGCTGGGTGAATTTTCTTTAATAATATAACACGCAAATAACGAGGCTACTTAAACTCAAATTCTACAGCACCAGCTTCGGAAAATGATTATCAATTCTCTAATATAGACAATAATGGACAAATTCCCATGTGTAGAAATAAAAAGTAACAAATTCTACCCTCTCTCTCCACAAAGTATTTACCAACATTTATTAGCCATCTTCAAAGAAGCAAATAATTTACTTTACAAGAACATTTAACAATCCACCTCAGACCCAAATATATGCACCACAAATTCATCTAGCCGACCCATTTGGACTTCCGAGAACCTATGAAATCTTCAGTCAAGCAAGATCTACATGGCTAGTCTATAACCGATTAGTTTCTTGTTCATCTGCATATTTATATCTGTCACCATGTCGCACCAATGCTAATCGAAATCTAGCACAACGAAAGCATATTTCATACATCACTTTGCCAACATCACAAACTGGGTTTTAATAAAAATTTGGCAATCTACAATATAACTTTCATCACTAACAAGAAATACCATCCTGCAGATTTAAGGTAAACTTTCGTTTAAGTACCTAGGGAACCAAAATTCAAATCGAAAAACACAAAATTGAACTTGAAAGCCGACGAACAAACTGAACAGGAAATTGAAACAAAATCCATCAACACATCAACATTTGATCGAAATCGGATGAAAACAGAGTAAACACATACTACCCACAGATATAAAGGCAAGTCGGAGGCCAAAAAAACCCTAAATTTCTAACAGAAATCAGCATACAAATATCAAAAATTAAAAATTGAAAAAAGCCCTACAAGTATAACGTATCCCTAATTTGAAAAACACAAAAAAATTAAACCTAAATTCAGAGAATTTCAAGTAAATGAGATCGCAGGAAGGAGAGATTACCCGGTCGACCTAGGGATTTGAAAGAGCTTCAAGAAACAGTGAAGACGATGCGCAGAGGATCGGTGGTGATGCAGAGAGAGGGAGAAGGTCGATTTGTGAAGTCCCAAACTCTTAAGTAAAGCCTCAGCCTTGCCAGTGGGAGTCTCTTTTCTCTCTCTCTCTTTTTTTTTTATTTTTTAATTTCTGTTTTTTTTTTATTATAATGGTGTGCTGTTCATTTCCTGTTGGAGGTGTAATTTATCTGGAGGACTACAGCTGTATGGAATAAAACCTCCTCGCAAAAAAGAAATAATAATATTGCCGTTTTCTTTCTTCTCAAGAAAGAAATAAAATTGCAGGTGGTCTTTTAATACAGTAATAGGAAAGTGTTAAGTCTTTGCATGACGGTTTGGGGTTCAAATTCTGTCGGTGATTATTGTAACATCTAATCCAACAAAATCTATCGTTTGACAAAAAAAAAAATTTGAGATTGCGTTTTGCGACAGTGACGAAACCAATTTGTTTTTGCACTCTGGTCGAACCATTTTTTTTTAAACAAACACATTGGTTTAGGTTCAATCCCTACTAATCTCTCTTCCCTTTCTGACAAGTAATATTTTAACCCAATAACGTTATTATTTACTGAAAAAAAATCACCAAAAATAAAAAAATATTTAAATTAAAGAAATGAAGGAGTAAAAGTTAAATAACAAAAAACGAGGGCTTAAAATAAATAGAATAGAAATGTGTAAATAATGCAAAAAAATGTAGAAGACTAAAATGCAACAGGATTGATATTGTGTTATGCAACTTGTATTTTTTAACGTTTTTCTCACTGTATTATTAGATCGAAACATTACAGTTTTCAAAAACAAAGAGAAGTCTCTTCCTATTTTTGGGCTAATTGCTAGCTAAAAGCCCTAAATAATCATCGTGTGAGATTGCGGCCTAGTTTGATCGTGGGCTGGGCTATAATGTTTTTAGGCTCGTCTTTGATTTTTTTTTTTTTTGAACAAAAGCTCTTCATTCATTTGAACCGACCAAAAAGAAGAAAATATTGACCAAAGAATAATAGGAAAGAAAATTAATATATAGGCAGTGTGGATCCAAATAAAAGTTCAGTGAAGGTTTCTCGTCTCCTCTTCTTTCATCAATATTCATCTCCTAGGACTAATAGAAAAGAAATATCTCGAACGATAACATTTTTGAGGTATATTTACCCGCTTGTAAATCAGTAATTCATAATTATTTTTAATTTATTCAGCTCGAACTCAGTTTGGTGATATTTTTTTGTATCGTTTTCAAACGATGTTTGAAGTTCAAATCTCCTCTCCGGCTAATAACAAAGGAACATGACATCGTTTTCATTATAACTCAATACAAACATATAAGTTCCCAGGGTAAGACTACTTTCACATTTTGCAATTTTTCTTCAATTAACACATCATTGAGTGATACGAAAAACGAATGACTAAATTAAAATTAAAAGATTTAATGGTTGTGGTAATCAAACTTATGAACTAAAACATCAATAACATTGAATTCTACGTAACTTTGAGGTGAGACCCCACATTTTTATGTCATCCATACTTTTCAACTTTCAAAGATGTAACAAAGATATTTTGCGTTGCAAATTGTTAAATACTAAAGAGACTCTCAAAAGTGAAACTCTACTTCATATTTTTTGCATAATATTTTATAATATTAACGCCAAAATAACGTAAAACTGTGACGTGACAGAGAATTCATAGACTTTGAGAGAGTTTCCATAGCATTTCTGGTTAAGTAATGCCTTACAAAAAATATCCATTAAAATCACGTGATATATCACGTGACCGTGGCGGCCAGAGTCTTGAAAGAAAAATCTGGCGATGGCGGGAATTTGACTGGTAGTTGGGGCAGCTGACCGCGGCCACCTTCCTTCCTCCGTACCGAAATCCCCAAAATCTCACTGAAGCTTCCCCCGCTTCCGTGAGAAATAAGCAATCAAATGTAGGGGTATTTTCGGCATCAGGAAAATATCAAGCACCCAACCGTGAGAGCAGTCCGTTTCGAGCTCCTAATCATTCGAACGCCAACAGTCGGATCGAAAGCTTCACCGCTTCTCGAAACGTCCAGAATTTCTAGGGTTTTGGCAGAAATCGAAAAATGCTGGTTTCCGCCCTGGTGACGTCACTCGCAATCAACTCCGGCCTCTGCGTCCTCTTCTTCACGCTCTACTCGATCCTCCGGAAGCAGCCGAGCAACTATGAGGTCTACATGCCGCGGCTGCTCGCCGAGGGGGAGTCCGACTCTTCGAGTCGTTTCAACCTCGAGCGGCTGATTCCGTCGCCGCACTGGCTCAAGCGGGCCTGGCAGCTCACGGAGGACGACTTGCTGTCGTCCTCCGGCCTCGACGCCGTCGTTTTCATGCGGCTCATTAATTTTAGCCTCAGAGTGTTTCTGTTCGCCGGAGTTATCGGGGTCTTCGTCCTGCTTCCGGTCAACTGCTCCGGGAACCAGCTCGAGTATGTTGACTTCACCGATCTGTCGAATAACTCTCTCGACGTGTTTACGATTTCGAACGTGAACAATGGCTCGAGCAAGTGAGTGATTAGATTAAATTTTCTAATTATAAAATTGTTGATTCTATTTAATCTACAATTAAGCTCTTGTAATGTCTAAAATTGATAAGAAAAATTTACAGTTAGTCTTCCTTGTGTATTATAGCATTTTATTTACAATGCGATTTTCTATTTTAAACTACGGTGAGAGGGGATTTGAACTCGAGTTGAGGGGGCGGGCACGCTACTCTGACCAATTGGCCTAACCTACGTATGCAAAAGTTAAACTTACTAACGCAGACGTTTTCGACAGGTTATGGATTCATTTTGCTGCTGTGTACCTTGTCACCATCTTTGTCTGCTGTCTACTTTATTATGTAAGTAAAATCTTTGGTGCACTTATATAGTTGAACATCGCTAAACCGAATTTGATGTGCTTAAGACCGTCATAATTTGTATTAGATGTATGTAATGTTGCTAGTTTTGTTGTTACTTTTTCCTTGGAAAGCAAACTACGCTCGCAAGATTCGAATTGTGATGTCACTGGTTTGCAGCTGATGATCTGTGGAAGAGTGAAAAGTTGGAAGTGGATACTGAATGATCCTTCTTTGTGCAGGAATATAGATATATTTCCCAAAGACGGCTTGATTATTTTCAGTTATCCGAACCTCAACCACATCAGTTCACGATCTTAGTTCGCAGCATTCCTGTTCCTTATGGGAGCAGCGTCAGCGAAAGAGTTGACAGCTTCTTTAGAGAGTATCACCCTTCAACATATCTGTCGCATATTGTTGTTCGTCGAACAAACAAACTTAAAAAACTCCTTGTAAGCATTGTTTCTGATGTTTTATATACTGTTTTAATGTTGTAAAGTTTTCTATTTCTGTCTTTCCGCATGCTTCAACATGTTTTTGTATGTTATACTTTGTTCTTAATACTATCTGATTTTATCATTCTTTAGAAAGATGCGGAAAAACTCTATACCAGGCTCATTCACTTGCAATCAGATCCCAACCAGCAAAAGTATAAACGATCTTGTTGTTTTGGATTGCTTGGACGCAAGGTTAGTCTTGTGGATCACTATGAAAAGAAGCTTGAAGACGTAGAGGAGAATGTGAGATCGGAGCAATCAGAGGCTTCATTAGGAGTAGAAGTATGTGATGACTCTCTCTCCCCACCCCACTCTATTCTGCATTCTAGAAGATCTTTCCACTGTTTGTTTGTTGTATGTAATTGTGGTTCTCAGGGCACGCTATTAATTCAATTTCAATTTTTATTTTTATTTCTTTTTTATGTTTAAGGAAGTTCGAGCTGCTTTTGTTTCCTTCAAGTCTCGGTATGGTGCTGCAGTTACTCACCGCTTGAAACAATCAAACAACCCTACCAACTGGGTCACAGAGGAAGCTCCTGAACCTCATGATGTTTATTGGCCGTTCTTCTCATCATCTTTCATCCGAAGATGGATATCTAAGCTTGTGGTTATAATTTTATGCATAGTCCTAACAATCTTGTTTCTTATTCCTGTTCTAATTGTCCAAGGTCTTACTAACCTAAACCAGCTGGAAGTTTGGCTTCCCTTTCTCGAAAGCGTTCTAACCATGTGAGTAAATATCATAACATTGTGATCGATTAAATTCATGAATACTTCTGCAGCATTTGTGAAATACTTGATCTTAGGCAAAGTTCTGAGAAATCGGTTGTACCAAAAATATTATGGAATTCTGAAGATTACCATCTTTTGCTCTTGCTGTAAAGGACCGCTGTGGTTTTATACAGTTCAAAAATTTAACAATAATTATTCTAACAATTTTTTATGTTTTGGATCACTTGGTGATGCAAACATCTAACTTTCTGTGTCTTCCTGCAGAACATTTGTTAGTCAGGTCGTTACAGGATACCTTCCCAGTCTTATTCTTCTATTATTTCTGAAAATGGTGCCCCCCGTCATGGAGTTCTTTTCATCCATTCAAGGAAATGTTTCTCTCAGTGATATACAAAAGAGTGCGTGTACAAAAGTACTTTGGTTCACAATATGGAACATTTTTTTTGTTACTGTATTTTCCGGATCAGTTTTCTCTGCGGTTTCTGTCTTTCTTGACCCCAAGAATATTCCTTCAAAGTTAGGCGTTTCTGTTCCAGCACAGGTGAGAAAATGTTTCCTTTACGATGTAATTATATAAACGTCTTGTTCAATAAATTAATAAAACTTAGGAACTGCTTATATCTTATGTGTTAATTGTCAACACATCTAACCTATAGGCTATTGTCTGTGCTTTTTGAGTACCAAATTCCTGCTTCTCTAATCAATTTCATAGTGTAAATTTGGTACATTTTTTATTGCGCAAAGGCCCTCTGTTTTGTTATCTATAACTGTACTAAATCACGTTCTTTCTCACAAAAAATGTATATGAATCCTTTCAAAGCTGATGAGCTAAAATCTTCAAACTTTTTTGCTTTTGAATAGTATCTTGTACAAGCAAGTTTTAAGTTATTTCACGATGTCTGTTGCAACTTGCAAGTGATCACACCTGCTGTTGCAAGCTATCACAGCTGCTCATTTCAGAAAGATGGCTACAATCAATACGCTCAGACATATTTAGTGTCGGGCACTTCTGAGAATGAATCTATGTTTTTGCAGTATCATTTGAATCTGAATTACGTTCCCTTCAGTTTAAGTATGCGATAAAAATGATGAGTGTACAAGTTAACTGCCTTATTCGTATCAGGTTCACTATTTTCAGTTTCTTAACATCATTTACTTTGGGTGATGCAGTCGTCTTTTTTCATTGCGTATGTAGTCACGGCAGGATGGACGAGTACTTCATCAGAACTCTTTCGCATAATTCCTCTGATATGGAGTCTATTAAAAAGACCTTTTACTGACAGTAAAGATGATGAATTTGAAGTTCCAGCAATTAATTACCATAGTCACATGCCTAGAGTTCTTTTCTTTGTACTTCTCGGTATCACATACTTCTTCCTTGCTCCACTGATTCTTCCCTTCCTCTTGGTGTACCTCTGTCTCGGATTCATCATCTATCGCAACCAGGTCAGTAGATTTCAATTAACTAGTTAGAGGATTTGATTTGAATATAGCGTATTGATACTCGGAAAAAATCACTGTGCAGTTCATGAACGTATATGCTCCTAGGTACGAAACTGCTGGGAAGTTTTGGCCGATCGTGCATACTTCAATGATATTCTCTCTGGTACTTATGCACGCTATTGCAGTTGGAATCTTTACAATCAAGAAGGTCGATCTAGCATCTACATTAACTTTTCCTCTTCCTGTATTCACACTTCTCTTCAATGAGTACTGCCGGAAGCGCTTCCTTCCAAATTTCGTTGCTTACCCTGCCGAGGTATGTTTCAATGTCATACTTCTACTACACTTTCACACAACTTCTGGCCTACAAATCTTTGGCTTGACCTACTTTCTTTTTTGTTCCAGAGTTTGATACGAAAGGACAGGCAAGATGAGAACGATCCTTCAATGCCTGAATTTTTCGATAAATTGGTCACAGTCTATCAGGACCCCGATTTGATGCCTGTCAACTATTCTGGGAGCAGTGACAGGCTCAGTAGTCCCCTTTTATCTTCTGCTCATCGAGCATAGGTGTGAGGTATGCTCGTGAATGTCTTTACGATGTACATTGGTGTTATAGTACAGGCTCTACGCGTTATCTTCCTCCCATTTTCGTTTCATTCCATAGCTTTATTCTTTTCCCTCTGCAATACAAAATGTCCCGAAAAGATCACTCTTCCAGCCCGATCGATGTGTTTGTTCTCCTCATGTGTATGCATGCATGTCCATCTGTGATGTGTTCTTGAAATCAATTTTTATAAAGGTGTCTTGGTTGTTCTGTAATCCCTACAGTTCTTCCGAATTAGACAAGTTAAATCGCGATTAGTCTACACTAATTGCGATTACTTATCCCGGGGAGTTGACAAATACAGTGTTGGGAGTTGCAATATCGATGCATGGTTTAAACCATTCACAAGGTAAATCATGATTAGTGTCTTTCTTTGGTCTAAGTCATGATCATGAGCTAAAATTTAGGAAAAGAGGAAAGTCTCTTAATCAACTTTCAGATTCAAAAGTCTGATTCTTCCCCTTTTGATAGCAGATTGTCAAAAGATTTTGTTCTAATAGTTTAATTTTCAATGTACTAATTTGCAGTGATGGACTAATTTCAAATTAGTTTGACTTAACGGAATATGCATTTCATTGTTCTAAGTAAATAGGGGGTTTGTCGAATGCGGGAATAGTTGCAGAATGTGAGTAGCGAGTGCTCCGCACAAAACCGTCAGTTGACTGGCCACTCACATCTCGCAACTATCCTGCAAGATTAATCAAATCCCACATTTGAAAAATTATATGCTCTATTTGCAGACAACGAATGTTGACGCTTTCCAAAATTTAATTTCACACAAAAAATGGGAGAAAAAGATAAAATACTTCAAAGTATACAAAATCGAACAATAATTACTTATTTATTTATTTAAATATTAGTTTTATAATTTGGTCTTTAACTTTACCGGTGGCCTCTTCCCATTGGAAGTATGTAGTGAAGTTTATAATTTGACATCGCTAAACTGGTCTTCTTCCCGCCCACTGAAATTTGGTGTTTTCATAATTATGTTTGACTGCAATATATTGCAACAATCTTACTTTTAACATGGTACGACAAAAACGTGTTAAATATTTCAAAATTTTACACCAAATTTTCTAAATCTTACATTTAAATGTATAAAATTTTGAGCTTTTCATCAGTTGTTACTTGTATTTTTACCTACCGATATTCTAAACTTCTTTAAACTGTATAACTAAAATTTGGATATGAATTCAAAGGACAAGTGTTGTGTCCTAATTAGTTGCGGATTGAAGATTCGAATCTTTGAGGGTCTTAAAGGTCTAGGTTTTTAAATAGAAACAAAGTGTGAAGCGCGTAATTTATTTCCTAAAGCATTTCATTGAACATTTGGTGGGTTTATTGTCGTTAGCCAAACTAAATTGCGTCCATGTCAAAAAATATTGACATGCCGAAGCAATTTAACGAGTGCTACTAAGGGTGTTATCAATGCCACCCACAAGAGGCATTTATCACACTTGATATGCACAAAAATGACCCTTAATAAATGCTCAGAAGGTCTCGGAAGACCCTCATACGTACATTTCTCAAACTTTGGGTGATCTTGGGGCCACCTTGGTTCTAATGTGTATCCGTCACTGGTTAAGTGACTTAACCCCGAATGTTTGATCGGTTTTGAATTGTTTAATTTGTTTTTTTAATAGAAATTAGAATGATCACTTTAACCAATAAAGAGTCCTATTTTATCAGCCAAAGTAAATAATTTTATCATTCCCGATGAATTATTTAATCAAAGGGTCATATTTTTGTGAAATCCAAAGACATCATGATCAAAGCAAAAGCAACGGTTGGAGATGAAGGTGAAGTCTTGACTTCAACCTTCATAATATTCATCTATTTAATATTGGAGTGCTGGTAACAGATAATCTTGCATGACGCAATAATGATGACATAAACGATAAACATGGCCGTTAGTTTCCGCTAATCAAACTTAAGAGCCATTATTTTCTGCTAATCAGGTTCAATCAGATTTGCTTGAATTGACTTCCACTGTTGCAGTGGGGAGGATTTGATCTTTTGTCTCCATTCTGTTTTCTCTGTGTTCTTCCTTGTTTGTATCCAATTTGGATTTGCATTTCTCACTTTGTTGCTTTCCTTTTCTTTTCCAAGTTGTCATCATGAGCATCAAGAATGTTGATTGACACCACCAAAGGAACGTGGTAAGAAGAAAAACTCGAGTGAAAACGTTCGACATGTTATTATTCTCTTCACGTAATAAGTGTTGTAATAAATTATAACTGTATGTAAGATTCTCTGACGTAAACTCATGTAAATATTGTTCATATTGTACAAACCAAAACAATGGAGGCTACATGGCAAAAAAATAGAACAATGGATCGTCGAGGTTTTCTTAAAAAAAATGAACAATGGATATGATGTGGTCTTAAATTTGAATAAGTTAAATATTTATGAGAGAGCAATAGTTTTTGAACTTTGGCTCAATTAAAGTTTTGTTCTCTGAGTTAAAAATTCATGAGTATTGGTTATTGAATTTTTTATAATGTGGAGCAGTGATCTTTTTGACCAACTTTGTTAAAATTTTCATCTATTTTTTGTCCCTTTAAACCCTTTATTTTGGATGAAAGTTCTAACGGAGTTAGCCAAAATGCTTATTGCTCTAAATTAGACAAATTCAGAGATTAATTTTGACGAATTTTTAATTTAAGGATCAAAAATTCAGAGGCCATTGCTCCAATTATCACAATGCTTATAGGCTCCACACTAATCATATTGTCCCATTACCACATTCCAACAATGTTTATCCTTAAAATACAAAGGAGCCCACCTTCATAAGTGGATCAATGGTCCCTTCTCTTATGATCTTATCATCACACGAGCACTAGTCATGTTCACAAAAGATGAGGCAAATGGGGGGCTCCTAGTACTAAAAGTGGAAATACAATCGGAAAAATGTTCAATAATGTTCAATACACAAAGAAATGCAAATATTTGTAATGCCCTTCATCATGTGGGTATTGAAAAATAATGATATAATTTAGGGATTGGTTTAGTTTCATTCGATTTGGTTTTTTTGATAAAATCGAAAATTGAACTGAAACTACTATTTGGTTCAGTTCAGTTTTTTTCAGCTTCGGTTTGATGTTCGGTTCAGTTTTTTGAACCCACCTCTAATCTAAACGCTTCTTTTTTTAATCTCTTGCACTATTTCAGTTCATGTGAATGCACAAATAAAATATAAACTAATCAATTAATGCGCAAATTATTAACACAGAGCCAAAATCAATATTCGAAGGAGCTAGTAAAACACA
Organism: Pyracantha coccinea; assembly: GCA_028566515.2. Lineage (NCBI taxonomy): Eukaryota > Viridiplantae > Streptophyta > Magnoliopsida > Rosales > Rosaceae > Pyracantha > Pyracantha coccinea. The sequence continues at coordinate 10,446,784 of JAOTRO020000016.1, read as the reverse complement.
ATTTATTTTGGAGAAAATAAAAAGAAAGTGTTTTAGTCTTTCTTAGTATAAAAGATGTCATCAAGCTTATGTGGACAATGTTGTCCGGGTTTATGTATTTTATTTGTTCTCATAACTTTTCAACCTTAACTAACACTTGTAGGTCGAGTATGTGTTATACTATGTTAGTGTATAGAGTGTTAATTTCCACTTACGCGTTCAGGTTTAAAACGCCCTTACATTAATAACAACACTTAAAACTAATAATAAAAAAAAAACTTGGAGGTCGCATAAAAATGGTCCCAAAAGATCCAAATCAACCGTTTTCAAAGACAATGATTCCTTAAAAAAAGAGGAGAAAATAGGCAGTCAAATACTATGAATTGTGGAAAGGGATGAACAAAGTACAAAAGATGAATAAAAAATAGTGTAAAAGGATGAGAACCCTAATCACTATCAACAAACCTTTCCCATCCTCGTTTGACTTCCATACATTTTTAAGGAAACGGTCTCAGTTCAAGGTCGAAGAATCCATATGTTTGACAGGTAGTCAATGAAACAAAAAGGGTGTTTGAATAATCAAACTGTAAAATAGAAGTGCATGTATGTAACGTCTCGTATCAATCGTACAATACGTCATGTAAAAAAATTTGAGTAAACAACCCAATCATGTAATCCTTAAAAGAACTTTTACAAAAGCTAAGAATTTTGTGTAATTCGATTTCACTCTGTATAGCTTTTGAGTTGTCCGAAAATAGTCTTAAAGTTTTTTTTTTTCAAAAATTAATAATTTTTTAATAGAACAGCTTGGTCATGTTATTCATAAAAAGCTACGAACTTTATTGAAAAATTTGGAAAATTAGCCATATTTTGTAGCACAAAATGATTTTTAGCCTGCTCTTTAGAATTCTTATAAATTTAACCAAAAGTTCATGCAAAAGTTCTAAAATACCCTTGCATACATATGTTTTTTTATGAATAGGTTTTGGCATTTGTCAATCAATTCAGTTTCCTTTCTTGACTCAAATCAATTCAACCTTTTCCTACTCCGCCAAAGAGCTTCGTTGAGTCTATCAATGAAGACCCGGACCTAGCAGTCCCCCTTCGGAATTTCTCGTGCATCTGAACAAGAATGGATTCGTTGTATTGTTTCCTCACCGAATCAATCCACGTCAACGCTCTAATCAGCAAGAACCAGATGGAAATGGTACTGGGTTGAATGTAGTGGTCTCAAGTTCGATCGGATAGTACAAAGACGAGTGACTCATGGCAATAGGTCGAAATAGTTGCAAATATCAGTTACAGACCCTGCCTTTGCAAGGTCAGAGCCAGGGACGAAGCCAGAGATTTGTATTAATGGGGGCATCCACAAAGAACAAAGTCATAGTTAAAAAATTAAAAAAATTTATTGAACAAAACACTTTTCATTCACAAAGTTTTTAACACAAAACACTTAGAATCATTGTTGGCGAAGTCAGTCATATTGATACCAAGAGAAATGTGAATGAGACTTTCTCAAAGTGGGCTCTTCAAGGACTCTCTGTCACCTCATGTTTTTTTGCAGAATGTTGTATAATGTTGGTACAAAAATTGTTCAAAAAACATATGATAGCGGAAGTCCATGGAGAAACCCACCTTTTAGAAGAATCTCCTTAGCATTTCCCTTGATAGGAAGAATTAACATATAAAGTTTAATTGTATTTTATTTAGGGTTGGTCATTAGGAT
>JAOTRO020000016.1:10418490-10429109 GCA_028566515.2 Pyracantha coccinea | reverse complement strand
CTTCTCTCGTGCTGCTGATGCTCTACAATGCCGCTGCGAATACGGTGTTGTATATGTATTGCAGGGCTGTGAATGGTGAGCTTGCCACGGAAATTGCTGAGGAGTTTGCTAGGGAGTATGTGAGCTTGCCCTTCGACAACGAAAAAGTCCCTCATGTTGTTTCGGTTGCATATGCTTGACGAGGAGCTTGAGGTCAGTCAGTCAGTCACCTTTGTGATGGCTCTGATTCAGAATGTCTTGTTAGTGTAATTTAGTTCATCAGCTTCCAACTTTATTTGTAAATAGACTTGTAAATACAAATGCTGTTGCCTTGTTTTCATGTTTTGATGATTGTGGGAAACGGTTGGCTTTATTGTTTTCGAATTGGTATGTGAAGTGAAGCCATTGTGCTTGCAGTTGCACCTCCATTGGAATACAACTTGAATGTGTGATATGTAATGTCTGAAAGTAATGATTCCCTCGATTTGTTTCGATGGAGAAGCTGCCTGCGCAGTTAGCTCCGTCGATGATGAAGTTGATACGAGGTGCATAACTCGCCTTGCTGAATCTGGGTTCATTTGATGTGGCTAGTCCTCCAAGCTTGAGCTTCTTTGAGCTCTCTGGTTTTGGTAGTTTGTTTGTTTAGGATGCTGTGAAAGGCACTAACGGTTAAAAAAACATTGCTTTGGCCTTTGGCCTTAAACCCAATTTCCAAATTGCGAGTCTAACAAGCGGCATTTTGGCCTTATATTTGGATGCAGTGAAACGCGGATAAATGCACAACCTCTCTGTGCCGGCCTCCGGGTCCTTTGGCTTTTGTATGGACTATGGAACAAAGAGAGTAGTCACTACATAAACTGTCCTTACAGTCCGTTTCTTCCTTCCTCAGCCATGGCAAGCCGAGTACTGAGCACATCGCTGAGCCTAATCAACGCCCCCACCGCTCGCTTCTTAGACCTCTCGGCCATCTTCCTTCTCCCCTCGCTTTCTTCCTATCCACCATCGCCTACCCAGCCTTCCTTGATTTCTATCCCAACCCCTTCTCAGTAAGTCTCACAATTCCCACCATCCCCGACATGACTGTTTTGACCTTCATCACCTTCCTCCTTTTTCTCCTCATCTCCTCTCTCTGCGCTGTCGGGTCTATCACCCACAGCGCATTTCACGGACTGCATGATCGGCCCGTGGCACTGTACCCGGCGATCAAGTCGGGTCTGGCTTCCTTCTTTCCTCTTCTGGGTACTCTTCTGGTCTCGCAAATTGTGGTCTTGTCGATTTTTATTTCGTTTGAAGTTTTTCTGTCTCTGGGGGTTGGAGTGATGGAGGAGTCTTGGTCGGCCTATTTAAGGGCCGTCTCCGCGGCGAGCCTGTTTGCACTGCTGCTCTACCTTCAAGTGATGTGGAGCCTGGCATTTGCGGTGGTTGTGGTGGAATCCAAGTGGGGATTTGGCGCCCTGATTCGAAGCTGGCGTTTGGTCTCTGGAATGAGACTCAGAGGCGTTGTTTTGTGTTTGATGGTGCCGTCTGGGGCTTTGAGTTCGATTTTGGGTTTGTTTAGCTGGCTTTTGGAAGTGGCATCGGAGTCTGCGGCCGCGGCTTGGAAGAGTTGGGCAATTGCTGTGCTGTTGGCGGTAACTACGATTTTGCACATGGTGGTGCTGCTCTACCATGCGGTGGCGATCACCATAGTGTACTGCAAGGCGGCAGGTGGTGGTGGTGAGGAAGTTTCTAATCGGGGGGATTATGTGAAATTGGACATGGGGGATGATGAGTTAGTTTCTGCTTCTGCTGTAACTGTTTAATTCCATTAAGATGCAAGCATTTGGGGAAGCACTTTTAATTAAGAAGCACTTTTATTTAAGAAACACATGAAGAATCAAATTAATCATCAGTCAGTACAAAACGTGGAAGCAAAATATATAATACAATATTAAATCCGGAGGCAAAGGCTGTGGCTGCAATTAAGCTTTCATCAGATATCAGACAATACAAAAGTATGTGCATCTCAGTTAAAAGTTTGAAACCAAACTCTTCGAAAAATTTCTATACATGGCATGCCATGCCTGGTTCCTTGCCGGCATCACAAATGAAAGAATTAAAATTAAAATCACAGTTGATGATGATCAGAGCTTTCTTGCGTTAGCCGGGCCAGAGGATGATGAGGCATTCAGTTTGACAATCCGTTCGTCCTGATCAGAGCCAAAGAGAAGATTACTCCAGTTTGTTGATCTTTGGACGATCCTAGTAGGAACCCTGTCGCTGTCTTCTCCACCCGATGCTTCGTACCCTTCGTAACCATCACTGGTTGACCTTGATAGTGGTATTTCCCTCTGACCAGCTGCAATAGCGCCAGGCAGACCTGTCAGCCGCCTTGCCTCTTCAGCTCCTGATGATGACACCCGGAAGGGATGGATGTCAGGTGAGTCTAAACTGCTATCGGGAGAAGAAGCAACAATCCCTGTGGAGCTTGACATGGCTCGGCTTGTTTGGAAAGCACTCCGAGCTTCAAGCTGAAGGGGGGCCAAACTAGTCGATGTCTCAGTAAAGCCCTTGTCAACAGCTTTAGCCGAACCCTTCGTTATAGCCTCCATGGGAAGGTCAGCTGGGAGTCGCACCCGCTTAGGAGCGCGCCTTCTATTATTGTCAGGGCGTGGAACCATTCTGCGTCCACCGCTGCCAAAGCTGCTGTCTCTTTCTAGTACAAAAGGAGCATCCCGTCTCACAGGCTGCAGGATCTTGGACTTCTTTCTTGCCTCTGCTGCAGCTTTCGATACCTCTTCGGCGTTTAATCTTGCCAGAGTCCAAGGACTTATCTTTACTGGTGCATTCTTTTTCTTAACCGGTCCCTCTCCCACCATCTTTTTTCCGTATGAACTGACAGATCCGGTCTCTGGGGGTACAACATCAAACTGGAAAGGGGAAAACAGGAAAACAAATAATCAGCCCATTTCGTTTACGATCCTTGTTCTAATTTCAGGGCAGCTGCTAGAATTTACAGTCTATTCCTACTTGCAGCACTAAACTGGTGGAGTGTTGCCATATGCGCATCATTCATTACAAAAGAAAAGGGATACGTTCTGGTAGATAATGTGAAAATAAATTACCCTAAATTTAACAGAACAACTACAGAAAAAGCAATTATACGATTTTGGCATCCAAATGCTACAGATACACACAAGCTGCAAGGACCCCAGATAAAAGGCTTTCATATATAAATTATGCAGGCCAAAACTCATAACGTATTCTCTTTCATGCTGATGCTAAGGAGATGAAACTCTAGAAAAGTCCACGACTTGGAAAACAACCACCCGATGCAACAAGTATAAACACAGATTAGGAAGCACTCTCTACTGCAGCAAAACGGTTGCAGTTCAGATTACCTGATCTTCAAGGAAAAGTCGTGGAGGTGTACACCATGCGCCACGGTGGAAAGTATTAAAGGAGCTTGCACTACTTAATCCAGTAAGTGAGCTAGCAGGAGACATTTGAGCACTCTGCTGACCTCCAACTCCTTGTTGATCTTGCTCCTGCTCCCTCAAAGCGATGATGTAATCATATGTGCTGATTCCCTGCACAATTTCAGATTACCATTGTTAGCTAATTAACAATTTATTGTATTCACCTAACATATATGCTGCGTGAAAAAGGAAAAGATAGGTTCTGCAACGGAAACTGTTACGCAAGAAATTGAGGTGAAACCGACAGATATTCTATGGAAAAGAATTGTCCTATAACAACTAAGTATTGAACTGTGAAACAGGTGACACTAATGACTACTAGAGAAAAAGACATTGAAGCCATGTAAACGGATCCTGAAACTGTAAGATAAAAATGATCCAAACGATTATAACAACTTCATCCTATGTATGAAGCAATTGCGAGGCTAACCTTCTTTATAAGGAGGATATGAAAAAAGAAAAGCTGTACAAGTGGAAGGGTTGCAATCATAGCCAAAAGGCTGCACACTGCCTGCAAAGTTTAAGAATTTCATGAGTTGTATGATACAAGCACAAAACAGATAAATTAATTCTCATGATGTAGGAATCGCTCAGCTCGACTAGAAAAGCCATGAATTTACAGAAGGTTGATTAGGACTTGCAGCTAAATTAGAAATCAAGACAATAGCTGAAGACTCACCACCACAATGATGAAAGGCACCAAAGTGAAACTGCTTCCCAACTTGGATGAAATATCCACAGAGAACTGCTTCCTCTCAATAATACAGCAGATAAGCACGAAGATTCCAGTTGACCATTGTAAAATAAGCTGCAATCTCAAGACCATGGTGCACAAACCATGTACATACCTGTCAATAATTAATTGGAATGAAAGTGACTTGAAAATAAAAATGCTTACTCTGAGGCAATCTTCAGGTTCCGGCTTGTTGCTTTTGGGCTTAATGACAAAAAATATAGGATAAAGAAACCAGGAAAGACTGTCGAGGTAACAGTTGGGGACAGCCAATGGCGAAACGAAATTGATTAGCAATATTGCCAAGGACAAGTCCTACAAGTTCTAAAGCAAAGGTCCTACTGCATAGGTAATAGATGACATATGGAATCACTGGCAAAGCTTCATCAAGAGTTTAAAGAAAAGGCTAGAGTGCATGGGGGATGATTATAGGGCACGGGTTACCTGGAACTGGAGCAAACTCAAAGGGCTACTAAAGAATCTTAAAAGGCAAAGAACGGAGGGGTATGCTTACCAAGAGGAGAGAAGTAACCATAAGGGTGAAAAATTGTCGGTAATTCCTTTTGCCAATACAGTTGTTAAGCCACTACAAATCAAAATTGAATGAAGTTAGAAGTGTTAAAAAGGCACAGAAAAAGGATATTCAACCAATCAAGATCATGTATACCCTGCAGTGATGATCAAACCGGTCTACGCATTTGTCACAAACTCTGCAGTGCTTGCTGTACTTGTAAACCTGCATGCAAAGTATTATTTGAATTACATGCCATGAATATCTCAAGATGCTTGAGAAGATATTAGGAGTAAATGATCGCCAACAGGTTACATTTTAATTAAGTTTTCTCTTAGAAAACAAAAAATAAAATAGGAAAAGTTGTTAGGGCAATCATGAAACGCAACCAATTCAACTTTGCAGTAGGATATCTCCTAAATGTAAACCAAAACTAGAATGCCAAATATCAACATGCAACACTATTGTCCTGACACCCCAAATGAGTCCTTTTCAGTTTCTGCTGCTTGTTATCAAATACAGAACACGACTCAAGAAATGTAAGGGAAATGAATTTTCGTACAGTTCAAGTGCATTTACACACCTCAACTTCACATAAACTGCAATAGAACATGCCGTCTTCACTTTGTTGCAGAGATTCCTCACTTGAACCGGAGCAATTGCACACATAAGCACATGGAGAGCAAGCTAGTAGAAAGCAAGATGTACGTTCTGATGGACTCTTTCCACCATCACTGCTGGACATTTTAGAAGTCCCATCTTTGCCCAGAACATCCTTATCCAAAGGTTTTCCTCCAGCGGCATTAGCATCATTCATTGATGATGTTGATTCCCCACATAGTTTAGAATCTTTTGTTCTTGTATGTTTTTCATCGGCTGGAATGTTGAGATATTTTTTAGACCTAAAAACTCGTGGATCTGCTGGATCAGCAGCTGCGCACCATATATATAGGCCGAAGACACATGTAATCTGAAAGGAAAATAGATGTTACAACTTAACGAGCAGGGCATAGGTAGAAGTATATTGTAGTGGATGCAATCAAAATAATTGTACATCTATTTCATTAACGGGCATATCAAACACGCTACTTGGGGCTCCAATTTGATGTTCCTTTCACTCAAACAGACTATCTTCCGAGTCTATTGTTTGCCTTTTATCTTTAAGTTTTCTTGAGCTAAGCATCATTTTGTTCTTCATACTTCTCAGAATCAAAATCCCCGAGCAAAGTGAAATTAAATGTGGTCTAGAGTCTCAAGGCCACGAAAACGCAGAGCAATAAGAACGGTGGACTAACCCTCATACCTCATCTTAGATATTCATAACATCAACACAACTGGATTGCCACCAAAGAAATGACTTCACAGACTAAAGATATTCTCCGAACGAGCTTATTTGCTAATCTCTAAAGGGCATTGCAACAACAGCAGAAATCACTTCAAAAATTTCGAACGACCTCATTTCAAAATCTCATGTATGGAAACTTCATGCAACAGAAATCACATAGGATAAAAGACAAGCAACCCATTTCCGTTATAAGCTAAAGTGAATGATAAGTACCAAAGTCCAAAATTAATCAAACAACCCAGAAAGAGCAAGAACCCAGATTGGAGAATAAATTTTAGACATAAATAAACAACCAAACGAATAAATCACATGGAAACAAGAAGAGAAAGCACGGATCCCAGTTATCAACCCACAAAAATTAGCAGAAAATTGTACAAAAAGTTAAGGGATTCAAGAGAAAATGGCTTACAAGAGGAGTGTAGAGTCCCATCACAATATACTGAAAAATCTTCCTTCCAACAAAAGGAGCAAAGAACACATAGAAAGCAAAGGCCAGCGCCAGAAATACAGCAACAGCCACCACCTTTAGAGATGCAAAAACAACCCCAGAAAACAAGATTAGTACTCCAATTCACCGAGCTTCAACAACAATGGCGACGAAGATTTATACCTGGAGAGGATGGTGAGGAAGTTGCCATCCATGCTTCCTCATCTTTCAGCTGGAATGCTGAAAACCCAAGATTGAAAAGCAGATTAAACAATGTATGGGGAAGAAAAACAGTGACTTGGGTATCTCTTTTACTTATTTTCCTCCACTTTCCCTCATTTTCCGGGAAAATAAAAGATAATTGAGGTAGTGAGGAACCAACCCAACAGAGATTAACATTTTCCAGGAGGGTGTCTAATCAGAGAGAAAAAGTAGCTCAAAGGGTGGAGAGAGAGAGAGGGTTTTCGAGAGGAATGAGCAACAAACAGCAATGGGGAAGCTTTGTCCTGGTTCGCTCAATCATAACCTTTTGAGCTATGGAAGGTGAGAGAAAGGGAGAGGACCTTTGCTGGTTTTGGGTTTTCTCTTGTTTCTTCCTGCAGGGCTTTTTTTCACTAGAGCAAAGATCTGTGACTGATTAACTGTACAGAAATGAGGCGTGAGGAGAGAGAGAAAGGAGAGAGAGAGAGAGAGGGGTCTCTGGTTTTTTTTCGTTGCCTATAATTTACCCACAACCCACCTTTTACTTTCTTTTTCTTGTTGCTGGCGTTACCTTTTCCTCTGGGCGAACCGGTCCAGCTGACAGTTCACAGTTGTTTCCTTCTCCTTTTTAGTAATTGCCCTCAACCCCCATACAGATGTGTGTACTACTCCCCAATGGGTACGTAACGTTTGTTATTGCGACGGTATTTAAAATCAACAGATACACCACTGTTATATAAGGTATTTAAATCTAAAAACATACCGTCACGTATAAATTCTTTTTAATCAATTTTAGAATATCGCTAGTTGTGTAAAAAAGTTAAAATGCATTACATTGTGTTATACTCGAGACGTCACTGCAATTGCATAATTAATATAAATAAGTCGGTTTGATGATCACAATGGCGCATCAAGTGTAGGTAAGTCACTTATGCTTCTATCCCCTTTCTCCCTCCCCTCATTTTGTGGAATTGGATTAAATCTTCCTCTTGTAGAAAGGAAGGAAGACAATTGGGGGGAGTTATGAATTTTGTGTCAAAATTTGTACTTTTGAGCTTGTTCTTTATATCCATCTTGTATTTTGTAATGGGAAACTTTCTATTTCTTTTGGTGATAACTCCTTTTAGGAATTGGACAAATACCAACTTAAATTAAATGCTGTTTTTTTGTTCATCGTGTTGTCTAAAATTATAAGGAGGGGTAGTTGGATTGATGCCTCTAGAACAACACCAAGTTTGGATCTAGCTATGCCTTACCATCAAACCTTCTATAATTTTGAGTAATTCTGCAAAGATAAATGTTTCGGGGACTCTTTCAAAATGAGACTGTTTATGAATTCTCTGTTATCTTACGGTTTACCGTTAATTTCCCTATCAATAATCAATATTAAAAAATATTGTACAAAAAACATAAAATAACAGAGAGTTTATAAAGAGTTTCATTTCAGAAAGAGTCTCCCAGCAGCATTTCTTGCAAAGAGAAATGTGCAACATGCTGATGTTGAATGGTCCTAGTTTGTCTCGTCTCTCTCTCTCTCTCTCTCTCTATTGCTTTGCCTTGACGAATGCTTAAGGTTCACGTCTGTTCTTTTGCACGTCATTAGTTAGAAAGCGTTACAATCCAATTAAGTAAACTCAAGACTCTAGAAATTGTGATTCGCACGGTTGTGTGTTGTACTTTTGCATTGGAAGAATCTGCTCTAACATCGGTTACATGTAAGTTCACACGAGTGTATCGTTTTTCATCTAAGTTATCAGAGATATAGACTCATCAAATAGTGTATATGGTCGTTAATATAACGAAATTCATTTGTTTATAAGTTTTTTTTATATGAACTGAAACATAGTATGCACTGAGATTCATAACAATTGAATTTTATGGATATAATTATTCATTCACCTGATTTATGATATGAGCTTGTCTATTTTAATAAATTTACTCATTTACCCCGTACCTTTTAATTTTGGCAAAAATTTAACCATAATAATAAGAAGGAACTGTTATTAGCACTAAAAAAATCACATTCTACACTCCTCACAAGTGTATTTTTCTTTCTAATTATAAAATGTTTGGAATGTCAAATGAGATTTTTAATGTGTTAATAACAACTCCCTAATCAAAATAGCTTCGTATTCGTATGTCATTCTGGTAAACAATGCAAAATTGGTGCTCTTTGTCTCTTGCTAATTGCAAGTTGACAAATATACGCATAAGTTCAAATTTGAATGTTTTCATGTTCCACAAGGCTACAAAACAATAACAGTTTCACGGGTTTTAGGTAGTGACAAATTTGAAGAAGACAATTACCAATTTGCCAAAAAGACACAAGTAAATACAAGGAGAGAAGGCATCTTGTAACTAGTTGATATTTTAGATTTTTTTTAGCCGTTAAATTTTTTGTAACAGACACATAATCAAATTCAACGGTTAAACAGTAGAAGAGAAATTTCGATAAAGCTTACCATGATAGCTCTCACACCAATTTGGACAAATGTGGCGCCTAATGAGATCAAAATATAGAAATCTCGGGTTTTTAAGAGAGTTGCTCAACAAATAATGTAACCTATCTAAGTATCCCAATAAGTTTTTCTAACATTTGAGAATTACCAAGAGTCTCTCTGATGCCTGCAAGACTAGAAGATGATTTTCATATGTGTTTTTGAGTATCCTAGTACTTCAAATGTTTTAACCATTAGATGTTTGCTTTTAAAAAAATTAAGATCCAACGTTAAAACATTCGGAGTTGCAAAAATTGCAAGACTAGAACATGTGTCCGGTGTGGGGTTCGAATGCACATTAACAATACGTGCAAGGGCCAGAAGAGAAGAGAGTGACATTACAGTGAGAAAAGGGTCAAAAGCAGATTCGAAGGGGATGGTGTAGATTGCGCAGTCCGTGCATCGGAGGGAGGGGCACTGGTTTCTGGGGTTTCTAAAATCCTTTTGTCAATTTGCATTTGGCATTTTCTTGTCAGATTTTGGACTTGATGAACCATTCAAAATAAAATAATCAAATAGTAAAAATACTACAAGTTGGAAACCAAGAAGATTGAGACAGCATTTAAGAAATTTTTTAGCCTAGTGAGTTTTTTAAGTATGGTTGGAATACATATTAGTACGTCATGTGTTATTGTATAATTAGAAGAAATTTTTTTAAAAATAACTTTATTCTAATTGTATATGACATGTAACGTATCTTCCTTTATTTCTAACACACACAAAATTCTCTCCTTGTGCGAAACGCGGTTAACCACTGCCATATACCGTACGTATGTGAAGTGATACATACAACCCTGTTATATACACTTAAGCCATCTTAAGTGAAGAACTATAGGCTAATGTAGTCCGAATTGTGCAAAATCCGTCTTCAGCCAACGCCTAAAATAAAAATCTACTAAAAGAAAGTAGGGTAAAATTTAGTTAAGGTATGGATAATATGCCCCCAAATCCTTCAGCAGACACCAACATATGGAACCCAGATCTTTTCCGTATCCTCAAAAATTGAGTCTAAAGATCAAATGATCCGTGTCGTTGAAATTTGATCCAACAGCTACAAAGAGGGAGCCCCTTTAAAAATTATAATAATTGTAACTGTTTGATCAAATTTCAACGGTTCGGATCATTTGATTCTTATGATCAGTTTTTGGGGATCTAGAAAGGATCTGGGTTCCAACATATGCATCTTAAACCAAGATGACACATAAATTATTACACTGCGTGGCCTTTTTTCAGTATCTAAAGATTTTAGGAAAACTAACGAAAAGTCCAAAAAAAAACTTTAGTTTTAATGAAAAATGACAAACAAATGTGTAGTGAATAGTATCAGGAAAATGTAAAAATGTGGTTTTTCTTTAAAAGTGAAAAGTACCAGAGTATTTCGTTAAAATTCTCCAAAAAATTCCCCCACTGTATTTTGAATAATGATTGGCTACTCAATTGAGTAGGAACTCCTACTCCAAATTCTTT
>JAOTRO020000016.1:10399542-10411457 GCA_028566515.2 Pyracantha coccinea | reverse complement strand
TAGGTGAAGCTTTGTTGGTTGAAGCTTTGTAGGTGAAGCTTTGTTGGTTGAAGCTTTGTAGGTGAAGCTTTGTTGGTTAAAGCTTTGTAGGTGAAGCTTTTGTGGTTGAAGCTTTGTAGGTGAAGCTTTTGTGGTTGAAGCTTTGATTATCCTAAAGCAGAGTACTCGGTCAACCCAGTTTTACTTCTACGTCCAGTCTCCATTGTACGGAGAATATTAGTTCTTCACCATTCAACCAAGTCATAAGAATTGAAAACTTCAGTTTGACCTGGAAAATGATATAACCCTTGAAGGCTGGTTCCATACATATCTTGTGATTACTTGTCCGAATAATTAGACAAACAACGTTTATAAAACATAGAACAGCATCCGTGCCAAGATAAGAGACGAAATCAAATGCTTTCAACTATAACGGCCACAAAATTGTACAAAATAAACAAATGGATGGAAAATATATACAATAGGAAGTGGAAAGTTATACCTTGCTACTAGTGAACAGGAGTTCTTTGCCGTGCTTATTCCTCCACGAAGTGACATGTCCTCCATGTAAGCTAACCTATATTATCAGAATAGAAATCATTAAGAACCCTATTAATACAGAAATCAACATGGTATATGAACAGAAATTTTCACATTATGAACTAACAATTTAAGGACAAACTCTAAATTCATAGCCTTCGGAAACTTAATCAACGGTCTCACCCGTGCTGAAGCCCCTTGTTGGTTCTGAAGCACCACCTGTTCTACCCCATTCCTATCTTTTGTAATATCAATTGCTGCCCTATATTGACATTCTGCTGCTGAATGTCCCATTTTGTAAAACAACAAGCAGAATTCTACCTCCCAACTCAACAAGTCCCAGTGACACAATCAAAGATCTAAACTTAACCAAACACCTAAACTTGAGAAAAAAGCAGTAATCTTCCAAATGAAAAGAGAAAACCCAACTACCATTACTCCTCAGATCTACAAAATCTCAACTTTTACAACCCCTAAATACTAATGCCTCTTAAAGTGTCATTAAAGCACCAAAACCCCAAATCCAGAAACCCCAAGAAATGAAACTTGGCAGCTGCACAGCAAACCTCCAACACCCACCTAAAATTCATACAATCAATTGAATGTCAAAGAAAAAGGCAAAAAAATCAAAATTTGTGCAGCCTCACTTCTGTGTAACTTTGAATTAAACACACTCATAAAAAACGAATAAAACTAAATTCTCAACTGTAACATGCCTTTTTCATAAAACCCATCAATGGAAATTTGAAAACAAAAAAGAATTCAGTCCTGAATTACTCGAAGCAACCTAAGAAGTCTTCAAGTTTTTAATTAAACTTTCAGGCAGAAGCCTCTCTTAAATTGCAAGTTAAATAATGCACAGACTATACCTTGAACAAATACCAAAACTGAGTAAATGTCTAAGTGCAAAGGCAACCCTTTTTCCTAGGAAGCATTCAGTGTTTCGAATTTGGTATTAATAACAGAAGCTATTTCTGAAAGGAACCGAAAAGAAATAAATTAAAATAAAAAGACCAAAACAAAAGTGTAGGGGGCAACATCGTGGGAGAATGAGAAGGAAGTGAATAAAAAAAAAGGAAATATGTTTGAAGATAATGGGAAAAAAAAAAGCAGTGTTTTGTTGCAGAGATCTACTAGGATGGAGTAGGGACGTGGAGATACGAGAAGTACATGAACACTGTACGAGCGGTCAATGTTTATAAAGTATATAGAAGGTTTTTGAGATGGAGACTCTGCAGTTTTGAATGTTTGGCAGCTCTTTTTTGATCCAGTGAGTGCCAACTTTGAATATGAACTGAAAATGACAGCGTTCGTGTCTTCCTAGTTCCTATGTTTATTGTGGGGTGTTGAGTTTGCTTTTGGCCAAGGATTTTGACATTAATTTGGATATATTGAGGTGGTACTAGTGAGCAAGATGAATGATTTTTATGAGACGGTGGTAATTGTATGGTTAGTCAATATATTAATCAAGTCGGAATATTACTGTATTATGTTGTCAAATTGTTTTTATTTTGTGGTTGCAATAGGACTTGCGATTAATATCCTTGAGATTTTACTTTGTCGACTGTATTTTTGTTTTTTAACATCCTTCTCGAGAGAAATTCTGCATTCAAGTATCATCGATACTTATAATAGCTTCATTAAGAGGACTATATGTATTCTATGCTAAAGGACTAGTGACAATTCTACCCTAAAAAGAATATTAGTGACAATTCTTCGTATTAAGCAAAAAGGGAGGTTATAAAAAGACTCTAGAACTAGGAGTTGCATGAGTGAAAGTTTCACATAGTATTCAAAAATAGAATGCTTTCAATTTAGAGAAAATTGTAGCTATAGTCCTTGAACTTTAGCTCAATTGGAGCAATGGTCCCTCAACTAAAAATCCATTATCATTGGTCCCTCAACTCATCAAAACGTGCAGCTATGGTCTCTCAACTAAAAATTCATTACCATGGGTCCCTCAACTTTAATTCAACTTGAGAAATAGTCCCTTAACTTTAACTCAACTGTAGCAATGGTCCTTCCAACATAACTCGTTTTGACAAATTTTTTGACATAGTTGACGAAAAGGACCATAATTACACACTTTGATGAGTTAAGGGACCCTAATTATATAAATGGTTATCCCAACATAACTTATTTTGACTAAATTTATGAAAAAGACTATAGCTACACATTTTGATAAGTTGAGGGACCACTGGTAATGAATTTTTTGTTGAGAGACCATTGCTCCAATTTGATTAAAGTTGAAGGATCATTGCTACAATTTACGCTATTTTAAAATATGGGTTTCTTGTTTAAGCATCCCATTAAGCCCCGCTTATGAAGTTATTATATAGTTAAACTATACTTGTTCTATACTCGTGTTTTCTAACAAAAGTTTAGCAATCATTGATGTTTCCATGGATACAGTGAAACACGCTATTCGTGCATTCAAGTATTGGCTAGGGGTCCGACAAATTTTAGTGTCTTGCAATAATAATAGTAAAACCTTATTTCATTTAGCGAAGGTTCAACGTACCCCACTTTTTTATTCGGTTTTGAAATTGACAACGTAAAATAAACTTACATAAATTCAAATAATTTTATGCAGTGACTGATTCAAAACCTTTTTTTTTTTTTTTGGTGGGCAAAGTATAAAAGTTTCGTGTGGTATTTTGGCCTAAGTTTCCTTGTCGGTGGCCGGGTCATATCAATGGCGACACTAGAGAGATTGAAGAAGGAAGTTGAAAACTTAGAAGGACAATTTTGAGTAAAGTGGGTGAATTTGGGTAAAATAAGGCATCCGTATGAAAACTCCCCAAAAAGTAAAAGATGGTTGGCTCCGAACTTTCGAGTAGAAAAGAGGCAACTGAGCTTTGCCGAGATTCTCACCTTTGTCATTGAATCCGGAATACGATGGAAAGAACCATGGCACTTAAGCAAGGTTCATGCATCTAAAAGTTTACTTTGAAATAGGTTTGGGTGGTTACAAACTTCTCATATGTCTTCCAATACACAAGTATTTTGACGTTATGTAAAATTGATTCGTTGTTTTCACCAATATTACACGTAGATTAGTAACAACAGTGGTGAAGTCTAGGAGGGTCGCAAAAGTCTTAGTTCGAAACACTCAACTAATCTAAGAAAAACCAGTATGTCATATCTTGAACCATTAACCACCGTCATTTGGATTTGGTACGAGATCGCCCTCATCATCCTCTTCCTTAAGCTAACAAACAACAAATTGTCTAAACTCCACATATAGGAACCATCAACCTCAAATCAAAGGTGGAGATTGAATCGGATGCCTAGGTGCTATTGCGAATGATTAACAAGGAGATTGAAGTGGATGCTGATTTGGAATGTCTTATGTTTGATATTGATTCTTTGGTGAAGCATGTTGGAGATGTCAAAATTGGGTTTGTGTCGCGGGGTACAACCTGGCTGCTCACACAGTTGCCTCATTTACTGCCAAACATGGTGGTCCATTTGTTTGGAACGAGATAGGCCCTGGGTTTTTATTTAACATTATTGCTATGGATGTAAACATTTCGATTGGATTATAAATAAAGTTTATTTTTGACCAAAAAACAAATCAAAACAAGTGAAAGAAATAAAAGGAAAAGCATCGGATTAGGGTTCTAAGCCTAAAGAAAAACCTTAAAAATCATAAACATAACATTAACTTTTCCAAAAAAATATATATATATATATATCAAAATGAATCGAAGACCATTTTAGTCCCTTCATGGCTCCGCCTCGGACTAACAACACAAGACTTGTAGCCGTCCTAAGTAGTAGCTAGCTACCAATCAATCACATTTATCATATTTTTGAAGAAGTGGGGGGTTGAGTTATCAATAATTTGAAGTAAGAAAAAGAGGTTGGTGGAGAGTTGATTTTATATAGCAACAGTAATGGTCGTTAGTCACTTGTCTCAACCGACTGATTCGCATCCGGAAAGTGCACCCAAATTAAAACTCGGCGTCTGCCTTTACCAGTCGCCACCTCCCTAATCAGGCTCTATTTTTCTTTCGAAATTGGTAGAACAAAACTTTGGAGTACGGTCGAATCAGGATTTCAATTGCAATATTTATTGCTCACATAAGCATACTTGTCTGCAATCACTTCGATTCAAAATGCTTCAATATATGATTAGTTAGAACTTAGAATATACACATATTTAGGTCACAAATTGGGTAATTATCTTTTTTTCTTTTTCTTTTAACTTTAACCAAGTCTATGGTTATTGAAAGAGAACTGATTTCAAAATCACGACAAGTGGTTCAATAGAAAAGTGCAAACAACAGCTTTTTACTGAAAAAGAGGTTCTAAGTTCGATATTTTGTAAGCTGTGAATCTGTTTGATCATGACTATGAGTAATAATGCAATTCCCAACTAGCCTCCTCCGGACTTGAAAATGGTGGATAACTGTAGTTCGTCACTAGTTGTCCCCCTTTTAAAGAGAACTGATTTCAACACTACCTTCCTTCATACACACACTCGATACTTATATTTGACTGCTAGATTGAAATGAGAAAATAAAATCAAAACAACCAAAAACAAATGGTGTGTAAATTCATTTCTTTTGTTGAAAGGATGGTATCTACACACTGATTTTTATCTCTCACACACCCTTGTTAATTTCTATCATTTTATCTTGTTTAATTCGTTTGATACGATGATCGAAAATTAAAAGAAGTATGCGAAAGGTAAAAAATAATGTATGAATAACACCACTCCTGTTAAAATTGAAAACTTAATCCAAGAAAGAAAAAACCTGAAAACAACTAGAAACCCAACTAAGATAAAACAAGAAAAAAAAAAGAAAAAAAAGAAGGCAACCCCAAAAAAGAAAAACAAAAGATAAAAGAGGGGACGAAAGCAGAGGAAACAGAGAGGGACAGAGAGAAGGAGATTTAAAAGGAAAATAGGATCCGAGTACAACGGAACCTGTCTTCCTTTCCTTCCTCTGTTTCTCTTTCTTGTGTTTGGACAAGGTGTTTTCTGTCTTGTAATCTCTGTTTTTGCATTTGGAAATTAAAGCAAAAAACTTTAAGGTGGTCGAAAACAGAGAGAAGAACAGAGCAAGTTCCAAAGGGAAGGAGGCCGAGTTCCTCACCAGGGAACGACGGTTTTCCTTTACTTTTTTGTTTCATGTCGGAATATTAATTCCTAACCCCGTCCCAGGTTTCCTCTCTCTCTCTCTCTCTCTGTGCATGCAGTTATTTTCATTTCCTCGTAATTTACAATCGTGCGTAATAGTCCGGCTATGGAAAGAACGTCCGTTTTTAGATAATTCACATTATCTACACATATTCGAAAATATTTGTATAATAAGAACGAACGTCATGCATGAAGAATTTTCGTCACGCAGAATAGTGTTCTGTATTCTTTAATGATGTTCTGTTTCTATTTTCTGTATTATATTGAGTTATTTATTATAATCCTATTCAATCCAATCCTAGGCACCGAACGAGAGTCATGTGGTTTTCTAAACCGGACTTTTATTTTTGTCTTGCAGGTTAAGTATATCTGGAAAGTCTTCTACATTACTTGAAGAAACTTGCTCCCATGGGCGTCTGTGTCTCAAAACCACATGAAACTATCAACCATCAGAAAAAGGTCCACAGACACGGCAAGCGCCGGAGTAAGGGGAAGAAGACGAAGAAGGTTGCTTCCGTCGCCATCCCTGATGCGCCCAAAAGGCGGTCTGTGAGTGAGTTTGTGCATCTTGACTTTGAGAAAGGTGCTGCAACCACCTGCAAGAGATCTGAGGTTTCTAATGGAACATATCATCTCACTCAGCTTCAGTGGAACCACAGTCAAATTGATGCAAATGGCGGTATGTTTCAAATGTTTAAGATCCGTTTGATAACCATTTCGTTTTTTGGTTTTTAGTTTTCATCATGAAAAGTTGACACGTTTTATAACCAGTTTACGGTCTTTTTAGGGTAAAAAGTAATTTTCTTTTTATCGAAGATTTGCGGAAAGTTCTATGTATTTCCCGAATTTTTTTCTGTGCTGAGTGATCATAAAGATTACAACTTTGTGTAGGGAAAGGCCCAGGGGAAGCATGGTTTGACTCACTAAGCATTCTGGAATCTGATTCAGAAGATGATTTCTGCAGTGTGCATGGAGGTAATGCGCTCATATCGCCAATTGATTTCAATCTTTTCATTTTTTTTGTGACAATTGCGAATTTTCGGTGGCTGAAACTAGTTCTTTGTTTTCGGGTGCCAGATGGGTTTCCTTTAGCAGGGAACATCCCAAATGCTCAATTGCTGCAGTATGAAAGTGCATCATGCATCGTAGATAATGGATGTAAGTACGAAGAATTCTACGAAAGTTATCTAAAAATAGATGGAAATGCACGCCATTCTGTCGAGAAAACCCAAGTGAGTTTCAACGACAAGAGTCAGAAGAACCCGGCAGTGATCATGCTTTATAAGAGGAAGTCTGTTGACGACAGCGAAAAGAATGGTGAGTACTAAATGTGATCAAAATTTGAAGTTAGAATCTATGCAGTATTTTATGCATGCCTAATTGCCTACGTGCTCTCTGTTACAACACTAAACGTGTAACCATGGATGAACAGGTGCGTCGGATCAGAAGTGCTTATTCCGTCCAAGAGCAGGACTTCGAATCCCTTGCTCAACTGAAGAGAAGTCAGCTCCGGGATCCTGGTCTCCAGTTCCACCTTCAGTATTCAAGCTCCGCGGCGAGAATTATTTCAAGTACATTACTTGTTTTCCTGTTGCTAATTTTGTTTTGTTTTAGTCATTCATTTCGGCTGTCTAAAAATGAAAAAATTTCCGACATGAAGGGATAAACAGAAGTACCCTGCTGCAAACTGGAGCTCGTATGTACCAATTGGTGTCGATTTGTTCATCTGTCCCCGAAAGAGAGATCACATTGCTCAGCATCTTGAGCTTCCTTCTGTAAAACCACACGACAAAGTTCCTTCCCTCCTCATTGTTAACATACAGGTCCTCCTCTCTCTCTTCCCCTCTCTCCATCAAAATACTTTGCTGAAGGCTCAGTTTTCGTTGTGTTTTCGGTGATATTGATTCTGGTGTTCTTGTTGTTGCAGTTGCCTACTTATCCTACAACAATGTTCCTCGGTGATTCCGATGGGGAAGGCATGAGTCTTGTGCTATATTTCAAAGTGAATGAAAACTTCGGAAAAGAGATATCCTCTCAGTTTCAAGACAGCATCATGGTTAGTTTCGTGGCAAATTTTTTCAATTCTTCTGATCCGGGTGCAAAGAAGACGGACTTATTAACGAAGCTTTGTTTTTCTGTCGCAGAAATTCATTGAGGATGAGACTGAGAAGGTGAAAGGGTTTGCAAAGGAGTCTGTGGTTCCTTTCAGGGAAAGGCTAAAGATTATGGCTGGATTGGTCAATCCTGATGACCTCCAGTTGAGTTCTACTGAAAGAAAGCTCATACATGCTTACAATGATAAGCCAGTTCTTTCACGCCCTCAACACAATTTCTTCAGGGTACAAATGAAAACGAAAACTTATCTCTACTTCGAAGTTTTTACAAGAAACACTTCAATAGGGCAGCCTGATCATACGGTTGGTCAGGTCACTCTAGAAAAGGAACAGACCTCACATGGCTACAATTCCCCACTACTTGTGAGAGTGCCTGAAGGGCCATATGATTAGGCTGTCCTACCAGAGTCTTTTTTTTTTTTTTTTACACTAAACTTACTGTTTTGACGTAATTTATTTGACAGGGACCTAATTACTTTGAGATTGACCTAGATATACATAGGTTTAGCTACATATCCAGGAAAGGACTTGAATCATTCAGAGATCGTTTGAAGAATGGGGTACTTGATTTGGGATTGACAATCCAAGTAAACTCACAAACTTACCATTCACTGTTACAGTAAATATGCATCCTGCTTTTTCTGTAAATTTGAGTTATGCTTGACGGTGTTGTTCTCAGGCACAAAAACAAGAGGAACTGCCAGAGCAAGTCCTGTGCTGTCTGCGCTTGAACAAGATTGATTTTGTGAACCACGGTCAAATTCCGACTCTTGTAACTATGGACGATTAAATGGGACAGGCACCGAACCTGGATACTGGAGGGTTTTTATAATTCCGGCCAAAACACCAAGCAAATGTTTGTAAACATTCAGGCGCTTCAACCGTGCTTCGACCTAATCCAATGGAGAAATGAACTGCAAATGCATTACTATTGATCTTGTACAAAATGTCATCAGTATCTGTACTCGTATGCTTTATAGTTAACACTTAACACCATGCATTTGCTATCCGTCCTTAACCATTAAACCTGTAACCCGTATCTAATCACCGCGATAAAGCTTATAAGAGCGAGGACATAAAAGGCCGTAAGAACCTGATTAGCGCTTTTTCTTGTACATGCCATCGATCAACGATGATTAGCACAAAGTTTTGTTCTACAATGTCAGATGTGCGCACAGATTGGTGCGCGCCGACACAGCAACAAACAGAGTACCAAGCAAGAACAAAAGGAGAAGTACACAATAGAAATAGGCAACCCGACAGTGGAAGTAATTTTCTTGGAGTTTCAGGCAAACATCGATACATTATTACCAAACACAAGTGTAAATAATCATATAAAACAACATCACTGCTTCCATATACAAAAAAATGCACAGAAGTTGTAAATTTCAACAGTCTGCTTGTTAACTAGTTTACGTACAACAAAAATTTGACCTGACTTCTTCCTTATCCTTTATTCTTTTTCATAATTACCTCTTTCATTTGTACATTAGCAATTCGGTAACTGGGCCTTGATCAAAACTACGGCCTGTAGTGAAAAACAGATTCGGGCAAACATAACACTTGCAACTTTTGCCTGCTTCGTGGAAATTTTACATTCTCTGATTCCTCGTGCTTGCTTTCCTGATTGAAACTCACAGAAATTATGTTATTTGTTCTTCTTTTAAACGTAAACTTGCTATAGGCTGCTGGTCCTTGTTTCTAAGATCGATCTTGTCCATCTTCCCAGTTCCTGGATTGACTGATCTTAGATTTGATGCGTTGTTGTTGACTGTGTAGTGGCTGCTTGTTTTAGAAGCTGGTATATCATGATTATGTTTTCCCTCATATGTCGTTATGACAGCTTTAGGATCTGTAGAGGCTCTCTCTATGTGCTTACGGACATTGCATGCAGGGAATGTGCATTTGTAATAGCTCCTGTAAAATGTAGCAAAGACTAATCAGGAAATTTTTAAACCAACCATACAACAAGGAATTACTCCTTTGAATGAATACGTTAGGCAACATAAAATTGAAAACATGGGGACATCAATGGAGTAAAACTAGAAGGTTCAGCTTTCAGAGTACAGGACAATATTTCAAAATTATTCTTCCACAATTTAAATTTATACGGAGGTAGATTTGTTAATATTCAGTAACATATACGATTATGTTACCCCTGCGGCTGCGGAAACAAAACAAAGAACGATAAAGATAAGTTCCACAAAGCCAATGCATACTGAATGACTGCCATCTTGACAGGCTTAATCAAAATTCACATTCTATTCTTAATTATTTGCTGATATGATTCTATTAATCTAGAGTCCAATAGCTTTTAGTTTCAGCAGCATTACCGTGGATAAGGATTGCCTTTGACGACTTTCTGCCCATACTTTCGCCACCTGTAGCCATCGTCTAAAAGATCGACTTCACTGGTTGTCTGCACTATGATTCTAGGCTCTGTCACAGTCCGATGTGCAGAAGCTGACACCAGTTCTGACCTGACCTCTGTATTTCTGGAAAATAAAAGTTAATTTTGTTAAGAATACATGACAAACAAAGAACATTAACTTCCGAGAAACATGTGCATATGCTTATCAACATAAAAGATGTACCTTCTCTTGGTGTCAGGTTGATCGTCATCTTTCTCATCTACTCTGGTTTCATCATCTCCTACTTCCTCACTGTCACTTGTCCCAGATATATTTTGATGTGTTGCTTGGCTGGATTCCTGACGCTTCTTAGACATTAAATAAGTACCTGTCCCTTCTTTTGATTTGTTAGAATTCCCACCATGAACTTGCAAAGCCAAGTCGGATTTCGCCTGACTATTTCCATTCGGATCCTTTCCACGCTTGGACTGAGGACGTTCATGGTTATGCTCGCCCTTGTAAATAATTTCAGTTATTTGTCCATCAACCGACCGTTCAACCTTCTTCTTTACAGGACAATTTGGATGCGTGCACTTATAATAACTTCGAGGAAACTCACTACCCTTGACCTGCTTTTGCCCATACTTCCGCCAATTGTAACCATCGTCATTAGGCTTATCGACAGCAAATGAAGACGGTTGGGATCTCTGCTCCGAAAGGGCAATGTCGGATGATTCTTTTGTGGCAACGGCAGAGTCGGGTGTTCCAGACGGTATCTCTTGGGGTGGCACTGGCATTGTATCGGAAGTAAGGGATGGAGGTTGCGTCAACGATGTGGCGGGTGCTGTCGAGAAAGACGTTGAAAACTCGGTTGAGAAATTGAAAAACGATGGTGAGAGTGCAGCAGCCTGAGCGGTGACCTGTGCTAGCGCCTGCTGGTGTGTCATCCCAAAGGGTCCCTACAACGATTCATAAATCACAGCCATAAGAAAAACAGGGAAAAAGTTACTAAATTTAGAAACTCAAATCCTCTGCCTTTGTTTTCGGAGTAACTAAAGACGAGATATTCATCTAAATCGGATAAAAAAGGAAACTTTTCAAAAAATCCCAGCTCCCTAATAAGCAAACAGCCAACGGTAACAGTAATTCAGAAGATAGAAGAAGGGATTGACGAGTGGAGTACCTGGCCGGGTGAGAAGATACCAGGCGAGTCGAGAAACCCGGACGGCGTCGGGACCGAAAACATCGGCGGCGGTCTGTTCTGCTTGAACCAGAATTCCGAGCCGCCATCGTTATCGCTGGAATTTCGCTTTTCTAGCTGCGGGAACCCCGGGTCCCTCGGAGATGGAGACGTCATGGCTCCGGCGAGCAGCTGGGAGAAGGACTTGCAGTCGTCACCGTCGGAGAAGAAGTTGGAGACGAGAGTCATGGGCCCGGGGCTGAAGCCCAGGCCCAGACCGGGGCCAGTATTCCCGCCGGCGCCGGAGCTGAAGATTGATTCGAAAGAGGTGCGCGGCGGGAGAGTAATCGTGGGGCGCGGGGGATGATGAGTCGCTGCGGGCTTCGACGGTTGCGATGATCCTGGCGGCGGGGGGCCCGGCGGCTGCTCTTGGTTGTCGGTCATTGGATCAAAATCCGAAAACAAAGGGTAGGAAAAAGCAAGAAAGTGTCTCAACCAACTCTTTAAACTCTCGTTTTCTTTTTCTTTCTTTCTGCGGGAAGTTTGTGTGTTTCTGTTTTGTTTTTGTATTTTTCGGATTAGGAGATCCGAAATTGTGCAAA
>JAOTRO020000016.1:10343186-10356495 GCA_028566515.2 Pyracantha coccinea | reverse complement strand
ATCGTCAACAAGGGCGTTCTAGTGCGTTGTAGATTCTTATCCAAGACTTACTGCTTTCTACCTGACTGATAAAAGCAAGGTGGACTTGTGGAGAGAGAGGACAGTTTGTGGTGCGGAGAATTCGGATAGAAGTCATGAAATTTCCAATAATAAGCATCAGAATATTTTTGTGACTTCTCATATGCCCAGTCCATATCATCCCATTCTTCCATCCTCGGATGTGGCCAGGTCATGGACTCACTCGGTTTCATCTTGGGAAAAGCTCGGCAGTGGCGTAAGCCAAAAGCCAATATCAGTTCAAACTCACCCGTGTTTTCCTTCATCTGCTACCTTGAGCAAGAGTTCCCAGTCATCAGTTCAGAGCAATGGGATCTTTGGAGATAGGTGGTATCTTAACAGCAATTCTAGTTCTAACCATGGTTCTGGAAGTGAAGTACCATACCAAAATGGTTTTCACCATGGTTCATCTTCAGGGTCTAAGGAACTAGTTCGCTTCCAGTCTCCCAGCTGCGACCATCAGAGCAGCAGTAACGATCACAACGGAGGCCCTGAGCACTTGAGGAGTCAGGGTTCAGCGACACACTACAAGGGTTCAAATTGCAAGGATGTGAAGTTTGCAAAGGAAGTAAACTTAAATGCAGTGCTTTCAAAAAGCTCATCCGATGAAGAAATACCCCAGCAATGTCTTAGGATCGTAGGGGGGGAACAAAAGCATGAGGACCATCTTGCAGCTTTGCCGTGGCTAAGAGCCAAGCCTGCTTCTAAGAATGAGTTTGCCAATGTAGGCAGAGTTTCAAAGACTGGTGTGCAGGATTTAAATCAAATTTTTGCTGAGGACATAAAATCAGTTCCTTGCGAGAATGATGTTGAGGCCAGAAGGACTGAACTAGGTGACGGCCCGCGCAAGAGAAAACTTCTTGGGTTTCCTATTTTTGTTAAGTCCCATAACACTAAGAACGAGTCTTATTCTCTTACCTCCCCGTCTGCGGAAAATAACAAGAGAAACGGAGGACTGGATATCAACTTGCCTTGCGATCCTTCAGCTCCTGACTTGGCCACAAAGAATGTAGAAGAAATTGTAGTTGTACAAGAGAGAATAGATACGAAGATTGCAAGTTTCAGACATGTCATCGATTTGAACTCGTGTGTCAGTGATGATGAAGAATCTTTGAAACCTTCTGCTCCAACCACCAGTGTGAAGATCACAGTAGAAATAGATTTGGAAGCCCCAATTGTACCCGGGGCTGATGATAGTGTCATTCTTGTGGAAGCGTCTGCTGAAAAGCAGAAAGCAATGCCTTTAGCATCGCCACAACACCCAGCTGAACCTCCTCAAGAGGAACGTGTGAGAGTAGCAGCGGAGGCAATAGTTGCCATCTCATCATCTGGTCCCTACAATCATACTGATGAATCCTCTTGCAGTCCACCGGAAGCTTCTTCAATCGACCCCCTTCTGTGGTTTGTGGAGATAGCTTCCACTTGTGGGAATGATCTTGAGAGCAAGTTTGACATTGTTGTGAGAGACAAAGATGGTGATGATGATGATGAATCTTTATCAGACGCGTTTGATTACTTTGAATTCGTGACTTTGAAACTGAGAGAGACCAAGGAAGAAGATTACATGCCTAAGCCTCTGGTTCCAGAAAACTTGAACCTGGAAGAAACAGGAAACACATTACTACCAAATCCTCCCAGAAGAGGCCAGTCAAGGAGAGGGAGGCAGCGGAGGGATTTCCAAAGGGATATCCTTCCCGGTCTTGCTTCCTTGTCAAGGCACGAGGTGACAGAAGATCTCCAGACATTTGGTGGATTAATGCGGGCAATGGGCCATTCATGGCAGACGGGACTAACCAGGAGAAACTCAACAAGAAACGGTTGTGGTAGGGGCAGGCGACGAGCAGTGGTGAATCCCTCTCCCCCTGTGGAAACTATCCCAGCTTGCAGTCCACTGGTACAGCAGCTTAATTATACAGAAATGGGACTGGAAGATAGAAGCCTAACCGGTTGGGGTAAGACTACCAGAAGGCCTCGTAGGCAAAGATGTGCGGCAGGTAATAATCTCCCATCATCCGTTCCTTTAACCTAAACAATGGGAAGAGGGTCTTAACTTATTGATTGAGTTTCCATAGAGAAAAATTAGGGTGGTGGTTTCTGTGGCTGCAGGGGTTTGAGGTTGCCATGGGGATTGACTGCCCTCTGTACATTTCTTAGCCCAAAGTTTGGGTTGGTTTGATTTTTCTGTCTTTGGGTCGTACCATCGTTGTATTTTTCATAAATAATGTTGCAAAAAATTATTCCCGGATAGATACCACTCGTCTCTTTTACTTGCTCATACATTGCTTCTCTTCTGGGAATTGAGATGTGATTTTATCATTTATTTCACATGTAAATATTCTTCTTCTGATTTTTGGTTATTCAACCGATCCAAACTTCGAAGTTTGAAGGAGATTCGAAGTAGGGTGCAGAGGCGGGAACACATTTTTTCTAGCCAACTTGGCTACACTCAGGTCTACAGTATGTTTCCTAGATTGACCCGCAAGTTCTTTTTTTCTTTATACAACGATATAAGCGGATGAGGTTTGAACCGAATCACACAATGAGCCAACAATAATCTTTGGTATCAAATTCGTTATTCATGAAAGTTAAACTTAAAACGTACAGCTTACGAGAGTGAAGAAGAAAATGTTAGTGGGGGTGGAAATGTGATATTTGATTCTTTTTGGTTATGTTGTTGCCACATGAGCATGTAAAACAGGAGAACAAGTTTACACGTAGCCACATGATGTGCCTTGTTTGTTTGCGAACCGGGAAAGCGGTTTTAGTTCATTGTCTAACTTTTTGCAGAAGTCGGGGAAGGTTTTTGGCCAAACATGTCCCACCATTAAGCTTCCTTTAATTTGCAATTTGCATCGGCAAAGCTAAGATTAACAAATTAAAATATTATGGACCCAAATGCATGAAAAATGGAGGACAAAAGAGGGCCAACCAACAAGAAGCTCTAATTGGAATTTGCCGTGGTCGACGCAATCTTTGCCAACCTATCACTTTACCTAACCCCACCTTCTCATATCTTATTCCTTTTATTAGTAAAAAAAGTTGATCAAAACTTTTAGTAGTGCTGTACGACCACATTATTTATAAAATAAACTAATAAAATATCAGATTGATGGCGCTTTTTTGTCTTAATTAATCTTACGCAACCTATTCAGTGGGAGATTATGACATTAATCAAAGATTTTGATATTTAATTTATTTATTCACAACGAATAGAAGATTGACATTAATCGATAGTGAAAAGTTAATGTAATAAGTTAATGTTAAGAATTATTATAATTGGCTCCTGTATAATAGTATTATTCTTTACTGGTAAATAAGAAATTTTATATTTGAATCCTGTTGATGGAGAGTTCAAACCAATTTACTCTCCCGCTCCTTAATGTAAATATATAGCTGTATTTGAAAAGAAATAAAAACTTATTATTCTTGTACAGAAAAGTTCTCTTATCACCAAACAATGCAAGAGAAGCAAACGCGCGACTTGAAGCAGTCCCTCTCCCTATCTATATATAAAAAATAAAATAAAATAAAACAGACCTTAAGCTTCAGAACCGGCCCATAATTTTTGGGCTGATCAATTTCTCAAGGCCCATAAAATAAACCAAAACAAAAGGTCGGGACGCGCCAAAACGAGAACCGGATGGGTGGTTTAGCGGCATCAGCCGCCATAAATCAACCGCTTTTCAAACGCTGAAAATTTTTCCGACGAAATTAAAAACAAAAGGAAATTTGATGAGGACGGCGGTGAAGAAATTCGTCTCCCCCTTACATCTGCAAATACCCAAAACGCCCTTACGTCAGGGTCGGACTCTGACGCATGCCATCTACCGATCACCACCGTCGGAGCCACCCGACCTTTCTCAAACCATAGCGTCGACGCGCGCGGTGTTTTCGAACCCGTGTTTTAATCTTCTCGTTTTGTGCAGGAACATCGATTCCCTGAAGAAAGTCCACAGCTTGCTCGTCCTCCACGGCCTCGCCGACGATCTCCTTTGCCGAACAAAATTGATCAGTTTATATGGGTCATTTGGGGACATCAAGTGTGCCCGGTATCTGTTCGATAAAATGCCAAGCCCAGATTTTTATTCGTGGAAAGTGATGGTGAGGTGGTACTTTATGCACAATTTGTATGAAGAGGTTATAGGGTTTTATAACCGTATGAGAATGTGCGTAAGAGAGCATGACAACGTTGTTTTCTCGATTGTGTTGAAGGCGTGTAGTGAGTTGCGAGATTTTGATGAAGGGAGGAAGGTGCACTGCCGGATTGTTAAGGTGGCGAGTCCTGATAGTTTCGTGTTGACGGGTTTGGTGGATGTGTATGCGAAGTGTGGATGGATTGAGTGTTCTCGGGCGGTTTTTGATGGGATTGTTGATAGAAATGTTGTTTGTTGGACTTCAATGATAGTTGGGTATGTGCAAAATGATTGTCCGGAAGATGGGTTGGTCTTGTTTAACAGGATGAGAGAGGGGTTGGTTGAAGGGAATCAGTTCACGTTAGGAAGCGTACTGACGGCGTGTACAAAGTTACGATCTTTGCATCAAGGAAAGTGGATTCATGGACATTTTATTAAGAATGGTATTGAACTCAACTCTTTTCTGGTGACATCCCTTCTGGATTTGTATGTCAAGTGCGGGGACATTGGAGATGCTCGTTCCATATTTGATGAGTTTTGTGGGACGGATCTTGTTTCATGGACAGCAATGATTGTAGGGTACACTCAATGTGGGTATCCCGACGAGGCTTTGGAGTTGTTTACGGATAGGAAATGGGTTTGTCTCTTGCCCAATTCTATAACTACCGCAAGTGTGCTTTCGTCTTGTGCACAGTCAGATAATTTGAATTTGGGAAGGTCAATCCACGGTCTTGGGATAAAACTTGGGTTGGAGGAACCTACTGTGAGAAATGCTCTGGTGGACATGTATGCAAAATGCCATATGATTGGTGATGCTCGTTATATCTTTGAAACAATCTCAGACAAGAATGTGATTGCTTGGAATTCAATTATTTCCGGGTATTCCCAAAACGGGTCTGCACATGAAGCCCTCCAACTGTTTCATCAAATGAGATCAGAATCATTCTCACATGATGCGTTCACATTGGCAAGTGTCCTCCAAGCTTGCGCTTCCCTTGGTTTTCTTCCAGTTGGTTCATCGCTTCATGCTCACTCCATAAAGGATGGCCTATTAACTGCAAATATCTATGTTGGCACTGCACTTTTAAACTTCTATGCCAAGTGCGGGGATGCTGAATCTGCTCGTCTAGTTTTTGATGCAATGGGAGAGAAGAACACTATCACATGGAGTGCAATGATTGGCGGTTATGGAATTCAGGGTGACAGTACAGGTTCCGTTGCACTTTTCAGTGATATGTTGAAGAATCATCTGGAGCCCAACGAAGTAATCTTCACGACCTTATTGTCAGCTTGTAGCCATACGGGAATGATTGCAGAAGGGTGGAGGTATTTCAATTCACTCTGCAAGGACTATAACTTCAAGCCCTCAATGATGCATTACGCGTGTATGGTCGATCTATTGGCTCGTGCTGGTAAACTTGAAGAGGCCCTGGAATTCATTGAGAGAATGCCGATTCAGCCAGATGTTAGTTTGTTTGGGGCTTTTCTCCACGGATGTGGACTCTATTCGAGGTTTGATCTTGGCGGAGTGGTGATAAGAAGAATGCTAGAGCTGCATCCTGGTGAAGCTTGCTATTATGTGCTAATGTGTAACCTTTATGCTTCAGATGGTCGGTGGAGCCAGGTTAATCAGGTTAGAGAGCTAATGAAGCAGAGAGGATTGAGCAAGTCCCTTGCATATAGCCAAGTAGAGATGGATATCAGAGATCACGTTGCACCTGTTAGATTGGCATGTGTTGCTTAGGATATAAAGAGTCGATTTTCGAGTGAGGAGATTTAGCAATGCCAAGAGTCAAATTGCAGCGCGCCCTGCTCCCTGTTGATTACCAGTTCTTGCACAGGAACTGCACCCAAGATCTGGATGAATGGATACAAAATTTGAAGCCCCGAGAGTAAGGCACTTTCTGCAACTTCAGCATACTGTTGGTCTGAAGGTAACGTTCACGGGCATGCTTCTTCAAAAGCTAATGAAGAAACATGGCATTCTGTACGGCTATCCTGGATGACTAAACAGCATTCGATTAACAGATCATCCATGACGATCGTTGATGCAAGACTTGGAAGGCACAATGTACAAGGCGGCATGCGGGTTGAGTGAACAGATTTGTACTTGGATGTGAATAGTGGTGCACCAAAAATGAAAGAAATAATGGGAAAATTCAAAATTAATCGAATGCTTGTGTTACTATTATTGTCATTTGACAGAATAAATTGGTAAAATTACAACCATTTGGGTGTTGAGCTCCAAAAATACAATGAACAAACTCAAATCTCTTATCTGCCTGTGATTTTAGTCTTTAGACACACTTCAAGAACGAGTAGCACGCACAAGGCAGGCGTTCCTTAGAAATTCAATTGCCAATTCTGAATGATCTGCCGGCTTCACACTCCGACTTGTATATAATTCTTCAAGAGAATATGAAAGTGTGAGGATTCAACATATCAAATTCTACGTTATCCCTTATTCACGAGCGAGAGACTGAAAATTTTCCAAGAAACTGTAAACCTCCTTCATTTGGGGAAGAGGGGTATCTCCAGCTCCAAATCTGTGAACTTGCTTATCAAGCTCAATTATACTGTATCCGGGGACCTTCCTTAGACCGATACCTTTCATCATTAGTCTCATATTTCCAAATTCATCCCAGTTCCCCCCTTCAGCGTATATGTTAGAAAATAAGGTGTAGTATCCAGTGTCATCTGTGCTGAAATCCAAAACGTCTCTTTTAATGCTTTTGATCATGTCCATCCTCTGGTGGATTCGACATCCATTAAGCAAAGCACCCCATATGCTGGCATCTACAGGGGTTGGCATTGATTTGATAATCTCATATGCTCCGTTGAGATCACCAGCTCGACTTAGAAGGTCAACTATACAAGCAAAATGTTCAGCAGTGGGCTCAACGCCGAAATCCCTCATTGATCTGAAATAGAACCTTCCCTTTTCGACAGCTCCTGCGTGACTGCAAGCTGAAAGAATATTCATGAAAATGATCTCATTTGGTTTCACTCCCGTTTCCACCATCTGATCAAAGAGTGATGTGGCAGCATTAATCCGGCCATGCATACCATACCCAGCAATCATGACACTCCATGACACAACGCTTCTTTCTTCCATCATATCGAAGACTCCCTGAGCTGACCGTAGGTCACCACACTTGGCATACATGTCAGTTAGAGCTGTATCAGTAAACAAATCTTTCCTGATGCCCAAAGTTATGAGCTTGTGGTGAACCCATTTCCCCTTTTCCAGATAACCTAATTCGGAACAAGCTTGAATAATACTTAATACAGTGACTTCATTGATCTCATGACAGTTCAAGTACATTTCATCAAAAAGACTGATCGCCATGACAGGGTTACCATTTTGAGAAAATCCAGAAATCATAGCGTTCCATGTTACGATACCAAGGTGTTTAACCTTGTCGAAGATCATGTATGCTGAGTCTACAAACCCACATTTTGAGTACATATCAATCAGTGAATTCAACACAAACTCATCCAAATAGCCTCTTTTGATTATATGACCATGTATCTGATGTCCAAGCTCTAAAGACCCGACCTTTCCACACGCCGAGAGAGCACTTGACATGCTGAATGAATCTGGCATTAGTCCTTGGGTCTGCATCTGCACAAAGAGTACCAATGCCTCTCTCAACAAACCTTTCTGACAATAGCCTGAAATGATTGTGTTCCATGAAACAACATTTCTCCCTCCAATTGTATTAATAACTTTCTGGCAATATCTTAGTCCCCCAATTTCAGAGTACAATTCGAACAATGCAGATCCTAGAAAATCAAGGTCAGGGTCTACACCATTCCTAATAGCAAAGCAATGAACAGAACTCCCTTCTCTGTGCAAGCCTAACCTAATACAGGACCGCAGAACACACATCAAGGTTACCGAATTCGGTTCCACCTTCGACTCTTGCATCTCAACAAAAGCGTCCAGCGCTTCTGAAAAAGAACCAGTTTGATTGTAGCACGATATCATTGCGGTCCAAGATGCAGTGTCCCAATGACTAACACTACCAAAGATCGTTTTTGCACTTTGCAAGTCACCACATTTACTGTACATCGAAATGAGAGAATTATCCAAAGGCCCATCAGTCTTAATTCCCCTTCTAACAACATGGCCATGTACTGACCTTGCTTCTCTCAACAATGCCAACTCCCCACAAGCCTCAGCCACACAA
This sequence comes from Pyracantha coccinea, assembly GCA_028566515.2. Lineage (NCBI taxonomy): Eukaryota > Viridiplantae > Streptophyta > Magnoliopsida > Rosales > Rosaceae > Pyracantha > Pyracantha coccinea. Next base: position 10,348,112 of record JAOTRO020000016.1, on the reverse strand, counting down.
AGCATTGTAACCGAATCCAGTTCAACACCTTCAAAAACCATCCAACGGAACATATCCAACCCTTCACTTGCCTCCCCATTCTCCACGGAGCACGAAATAATCGAACTCCACGACACCACATCCCTCACCGGCATTGCGTCAAACACCTTCCGGGCATCACCTAAGCTACCCAGCTCCCCATACAAACCAAGCAACGAGGTCTCGACCACCGCATCGGAGTCAAACCCAGATTTGATTATCCTCCCATGGACCTTCCCGCCAACACCCAGATCACCAAACCCCGAACAAGCTCTCAAAACAGAAGGAAATATAAACCTGTTCGTGCAGTTTTCACGGTGCAACATTTCGTGATAGAGCAGAATCGCTTCTTGGAAGCAGTGATTCCACACGAAGCACTTCATGAGCACGCCCCACATGAAAGAATCTGGGTTGGGAAAGGTTTTGAAGACGTGGGTGGAAGATTGGAGGGAACCCATTTGGGCGTAGGATTCTATGAGCTTGGTGGAGGCCTGTGGGTCTCTGTGGAGACCCGAGACGACGAGGTGGGCGTGGAGTTGGGTGAGTGTTCGTAGGACGGAGCAGGACCTGAACAATGGCATGTACAGGGTCATGGCAAAGCAATGACATGGGAGATGGATGAGTCAAAGACGAAGAGTGAGATTCTCTCTCTCTCTCTCTCTCTCTCTCTCTCTCTCTCTGAGCTTTTACGTCCATGTAGCTAGCTCGAGGTTTCACTTTCGTCCTTGTGTATGCATATTCGAGATGTAGGGCCAGTTGGAAAATGCTTTTTTATGTTCAAAAGTGCTTCTATTGGAAGCATATCGAGATGTTAAATAAAAATATAAGTGCTTTCTTTCAAAAAGCACTTTAAACCCATTTTTAAGCTTAAAAGAACTTGTAACCTTTTTTTTGCTAGACATGCTTTACAAGCCCGTATTTCGTTTCTAACTGTGATTGATGTACAGCTTATTGTGCATTTTGTATCCCAAGTAGAATTTTTGATTAAGAGTTTGTAACCGTTCCCGTTCTACTTGTGCATATTCCTCAGTTTAAATTCAAATGTTAAAGTAGCACTATTAAAATTATGACAAAACGCCGTATAAGGCAGAACAAAATTTCTGACAAACATTGAAGAGACTTGTTTAGATAAAGAAGAAAATAATATATTGATGGGCAGTGTGTGAATCAGAGTCTTATAATACAAGGGTCTGTTGCCGGGATTTCACTAAGCATCACTTCCTTCCCCATCGTCTTGTGGATCGTAGGGGATTTCATGTCGTGGCCGATTGTACTTCTCACGCAATTGCTTGATGGGGATGAAATCTCCAGCTGCATCCATCCCATAGAATAGAAAGGAAATGTAGGGATGATCAAATCGATCCTGCACAAGGTTAACGAACAACGAAAAAGACTGGATTGATAGGGAAACTTTTTATGTTCCTTGAGGACAGATACAGCTCAACACGAGGAAACAAAACATCAGCGATGAAACGAAACAAAAAGAGGGAGACTTCTACTCACCAAGTCTGGTTCTTCAGGGGCTAACAGATTCTCCTCAGAAACTGCAAAAAGAGAGGCGGATTAAGTGCCTAAAATGCAGATTTGTAGATAATGCGAGAGCAGAAGACTTAAATCTGAGAAGGAATTGGGTCAAAAAGTTCGAGTATTACCATATGCCACCAGAAGGTTGGGGTCCGCATGTACATCAACCAAAATCTGAGGAAAGATGATATAGATAGCATTCAAAATCATATTGCATTGCATGAAATGCTTGCCCACCCACACAGCGGTAGTATGATAGAAACAGCCAACAGGGATAGAATCAAAGCAATCAATCAGAAGCAAACCATGCATCGTGTGCCATATCATTACTGTTGTTATTACTGATATTCCAATTCATTTTAATAGATTGTATCAGAAGCATATGTGGAGTGCATAGTCATGAAGGGCTTTAAAATAGGTTTCAAACCTGATAAAATGGCTGATTAGAACCGCGTCTCAACTTTTCAACCTGTGCAGTTTCCATCCATGTACTTGATTCAGAACACACCGGATCCATCCCACAAACCACGGCGCGATAGCCTAATAAAGTAACATAAGATTTGTAAAACAGAAGAAAGCACGAGAGAATGAAACAACGAAACACATAAAATCCAGTTTTACTTTTTCAAGCTGCTACTTGTTAAACAGATTCTTCAAGGTTTTGTAGTGAATTTCATTGAAATTGCTCCAGATTTATAAAATACAACTACCCAAATATGCACCCAACACGACTAACACAATCCAGAAGCATACTTTTTTCAGACTACTGGACACCACAGCTTACATAAAAAATAATTTGGAAGACAAATCTCAGTAAAAAAAATGGAATACATACCAAAAATTTTATGCCTCACTCTCTGCCCCAAACGAAATGAATAATTTGCATTTTCATGTGCTAAAGCTTTGGCGGATGCAGCCAGTGACTCTGCCTCCAGTTTAGAAATTGTATCTCGTAGCTGGGCTGCCACTGCATAATTCTCACTCTCAACTGCATTCTGCAGGTCTGCACTGTAAGGAAAGACAAAGAAGCAGTATACTTTAATGAATAGTTGACCGCATATACCAAAATCATCGAAGGGTCAAAAGGAAGTAGAAAGAAGAAACATATAAATTCACCATTTGTACTGAATTAATCTCTCAATTAGACAGAATATGGAAAATTTTGGGGAATTACCGTAAGCGAATGATACTTATCGCCTTATCTTGAGCTTCACTCTTTGGGGATGAACCCCTTTTTGTGTCCTGCTGCTTAATAATCTCAGCTTCAACCTTCCAAGAAGAACACTTATTAGGAAAGCTGCAATTATTTCTTTCTCCATTCACTAGGAAGCTTAAACATATTGATATGGGACACACCAAAAGACTACATCCCAACAGTCCTTTTCAAAGACCAAAAAAGCGGCTACCATAGATCTTGTTTACAGCACTTTTTGGTTTTTGTAATGTTACTAAACTTTGAAAGTAATCCAAAGTTTCGTCATCATGGTTCATAGAAAAGCTAGGAACACCAGACCTGCATTAACAATTGCTACTGTTTCTCAAGATATTGCTACAGAAGATTAAAAGGCCTTCCTTCAAATTCTTTGCCTATTGTAATTTGGAGCTCAAAATTTGTTAGATTAAAAGAGAAGAAAAATGATATTCTAAGCAAGCCTTGCCCACCTGGTTAGCATATCACTTATAATCAGGATGAGAGATCTAACCTCAGTCAGCTTGTTTCTTAGTTGTTGTGCAACATCATACTGTTCCGTGTTCAAAGCATACTGCCAATGCATCCCAAGAATCAAATGCTTGTTAGACTAACAAAATTGAGAGAAATCCACACAAGTTAAACCTAATACAAACGAGAGCTATAAGAGAAGAACCATCAAACCTGTACTCGAGTTGCCAGGTCCAGCTGAAAAAAGAATATCAAAATATCTTCATTAGCACTCTCGCTCTGCTCCGAGCTTGCATTCAACCCCTGATCACCCCCTTTAAACAGCCAACCAGCTTCCACCCTCATATTCCTTTGTCTTACCACATCGGTGTTACCTCTTAAGAATAAGCTTTGACGGCACATATGCCAGATACCACACCTTTCGACACCGGTACTTATCCGGGTTTTGCTCATTGGTTTGAAATTCCTCCTCCACGAAGGCATTGATCCACATACCCCACCATTGCGAGACGCAGTCAGAGCACTCAGTGACAGACCTTGCACCATTTTGTTCTACTGATCAAACTCGATACCCTTTACAGAATACCACGCTTCCTCAGTTGTTCTTCCACACTTGTGTATAGAAATATCAGCATCTATACATATACAGTAAGTCCACATTACATTTCAATTCATGCAGATATCCATTTTTGAAACATGCAACCAAAACAAAAAAATTAAATTCGAACCGGGTCCCGGAAACCCCACTGCAACAAAAATCATTCAAGCAAACATTCCTGATATGTACAAAAACAAGTGCAAGATACCAACTTCCAGGTGTGAAAAAAATGGAAAAGTAAAATAATCACATTAACCCAGTGGAAATTCACATAAACCCAGTTGAAAACTCGTATCAAAATCCCATCTTTCTAAATTATCCCATTAAATACTCATTAATTGTGTTCTAAATTTTAGCGGAGCAATCCTATTCCCATAAGCAAACAAAATAGATTAGCTTGAGTGTTTATTTGCTCACCGGAGAGTGGCCGGAGAAAGCAGAGAAGAAGCAAAGTCTGGCCGCCTGGCTTTTGGGTTCGCCTTCGTCTTCAAGATTTTTATGAGGATTAATTTGCAGAAAATGTAGAAAATAGTGTGTGGAACCGGAACGGTTTCAAGCTGAGCTGCACTGGGATTTATCGGGTGCGCCGTGGATTAGGATATTAACTGTGTTTCTCTGGAAAGTAATCTGACAAGTGTAACCAATAGACTTGGAGAGCAGAAAGAGAAATATCTATATACTTTTCTTAAACGAAATTTTTATTAACATTTCAAAAATCTTATTTGATACTTTAAATTTTTTATAATTATAAAGAAAAATACATTTATATAAGTGTAAAATAAGATTTTTGGAATGCTGCTAACAGTTCTCTTCTTAAATTGAACTAATTTTTATATTACTGTAAGACTTTTTAATTTTGTTCTTTTTATGTTTTAAAATAGAAGGGGAGAGGGAGAGAGAACGTGCGATGGGGAGAGAGAGGAGAGGGTTTACTTTTTATTTTTTTTATCTTTTGATTAAAGAAGTATTAGAATCATGGGTATGTGAGACTTTAAAAAAAGTAGTTTATTTTTTATTTTTATTTTTTTTATTAGAGATATATTAGAATCATAGGTTGGTTAGGTTTTAAAAAAATAGCAAAATTTTAGTTGTGTGGAATTACATTACTACCCATATTTCTTATCTA
>JAOTRO020000016.1:10328559-10343086 GCA_028566515.2 Pyracantha coccinea | reverse complement strand
TTGATGAAAAAGCCTAACAAAAAGGAAATATGTAATGATATCTTTTTGGGCAATGAATTGATGTCCTATAAAGAAGTATTATTGTTTGTAAAGAAGTTCTCAACTGACAAAAAAAAAAAACGTAAGAACAAGAAGCACGCGAAATGAGGCGCGTGGGGTGGACATGTTTCACGAACTAACTGAGAACGAGCGTGTGAAGAAGGGAGAAGATATTTCCGATTGTACGAGAGATTTTTCAGTATGATTGACGGATTAAGTGGTATATTATGTATTACTATACAAATGTTGTGATATGTGTGTTAATGAATAATTTTTTTTCACAATTTATATAAAAACACGTGATGTACTATCTGTGTTTCTGTCACAATTAAAAATTTATCCGGTTGTACGACGCGCTGCAGCAATGAGAGGGAGAGAGTGAGGTGGAACATGGAATGAATGATTGAATCATTGAATGGGACTGTCGTCTGTCGGCATCTGAGACTGAGAGTGGATTTGATTCTCTGGTACAGTGACTACTATCTCGATCTCTACACTCCCTTTGTCCCAATCAGGCAATCATCCTAGTCAAGATCTTACGTGTCAACCAAACAAAATCCCACCACCCTCTCTCTGTCCTTCTCTATTATAGTATTATTCATTTAAAATAATTTTTTAACAATGATTTATTTACTTTTACGAGTGAAAAAATAAATTGATGTCAAACTTGTCATTTACGAGATTCGTTTCTGAGACTTATTATTTATAAAGTGAAAAAAAAAATTGTAATATTAAGTAATATTATTTTCCTTCACCATCTACACTCTTGTTATTTTGGTTTTTTCTCCATAAATTTTATTATAAATATTTTTACTCATCATTTTTAAGTGAAATATTATGATGCTTATTATATTATTTACTACTGTCGGAGTTTGAATTTTACAATTTACCTAATACATAGGTATAAATTGCAAAATTTAATTTTTTTCAACAATAATAATGCTATTGTGTCGTGCAGAAGAAAACCCACCCGACCCCACAAACTCAAATCACACTTCAACCATTCAACAATTGACAACAATTTGAATTGTTTATATACTTAGCATGGTACATGTTTGTATTATTTTATTATCCTTTTATACATAAACAATTGAAAATGAAACTATCATTATGTGAGAATCATGATTGTTAACCAATTAAGGCTTAGTCTAGTCGTAATTTTCTTCACGCTATTGAAAATGATTTTAGACTCAAATTTCCTCTGATCGCGGCCATTGTATTTATTTCCTATTGTTGTAGTTGTTGTATAAAATTGTTCTTGATAACTCTTTTTGTTGACGTACAAGAATATAATTTAGAATTTCAACTCCTCCGTCATTTTCATTGACTTTCAAAGTTTAACATTTTCGTAAACCCACCCAAAAAGTAAAAGGTTTTGTGATTAAATTTGACTACCAACAGGTTTGTTTAAGAAAAAAATTGGATAATCATTGGTCTCTTGAAGATTACCATCGTCTCATTCAACTGGGTTTTGTTAATTTCTTTTAATATATATTTTTTGTCTTTAAATTACTGATTACCTGTCTGTGATTATGAAACGAGGATGTTGAGACATCATTTTCATGCAGCAGATATGTTTGAATATGTTTCCAATTATTTTATTCAGAAATGATCAACTTTCCCTTTCTTAAATCTTATTTTGTTTGTTGGTAAATCTTATTAGTATTAATTTAATTTAATTTAATTTTAAAATCAGCTATTTAAACGAATGACATATAAGATCAATTTTCGAAGGAGATCTCAAAAATTCAACGCATACTGTTTTGATAAGTAAAAATGTGGTTTTTTTTAGTTTCAAAGGAGATGCCAAAATTCTACCTCAATTGACATTTCACACTTTGCTGTTAAATTTGAAGGCAACGTCAATTTTTTTGTTGTTGTTTTATTTTAACATTGAGCCCACATATTTCTTTATTTTTCTTCACTTATTGACTATTTTATTATTAATTTTTAACCTACTTGATTTTACAAATAATTAAAAAAACATTTTAATTTGAAATTGATTTTGGAATAGGAGAGTTTGCAAAATGTTATTTTGTTTCATCAGCTATAAAAATAAAATTTGACAGCTCCATTGGAAACGGTCTAACCCGAAAAAAATGACACAATCCAAACTAATCGCGTTACTATGTCATAATGCCAACTAATTGTTAGTTAAGATTTTTATAAAAAGAATATGTTAATCACAACATGATTATTGATGAAATGGAATGGACCTTGAGCTTCAGAACCAGCCCAGAAATTTTGGGCCGACCAATTTCCCAAGGCCCATAATGTAGCGCAAAACGAAAGGTCAGGGCGCGCCAAAACATGAACCGTACGGGTGGTTTGACGGCATCAGCCGCCATGAATCAACCGCTTTTCAAACACAGAACAATTTGATCTTGGCGAAGTGGCGATAAGAAGAATGCTAGAGCTGCATCCCGATGAAGCTTGCTACTATGTGCTAATGCGTAAACTGTATGCTTCAGACGGCAGATGGAGCCAGGTTAATCAGGTTAGAGAGCTAATGAAGCAGAGAGGATTGAGCAATTCCCTTGCATATAGCCAAGTAGAGATGGACATCCGAAATCACATTGCACCTGTTAGGGTGGCATGTGTTGCTTAGGATATAAAGAGTCGATTTTCGAGTGAGGAGATGTAGCAATACCAAGAGTCGAATTGCACTGGTGCCCTGCTCTGGATGCTTAAAAGTTTTAACACATCTCTGAGCTGATTACCAGTTCTTGCATAGGAACTGCATCCAAGATCTGGATGAATGGATAAAAATTTTGAATCCCCAAGAGCAAGGCACTTTCTGCGACCTCAATACCGTTCTACTTTTTGTAACGTTCACGGGCATGCTTCTTCAAACAAGCTAATGAAGAAACATGACAGCATGGGATGCTGCATGGCTATCCTGGATGACTTAACAGCATTCGATAAACAGATCATCCGTGACGATTGTTGAAGCAAGACTTGGAAGGCACAACGCAGAAGAAGGCATGCGGGTTGAGTGAGCATTCGGAGCATGTCCCAAGCAGTGAAGGACGCTAACCCGAATGCTATTTTTGATTAAGAGTTTGTAACCCTTGTATTTGTGCATATTTCCTCTAAGTTAAGAGACAAAATGCCGTCATTTAAGGCAGAAGAAACGAATATATTGACGGGCTCTATGTAATCTTATACAAGGTCAGTTTCCGGGATTTGTCTAAGCATCACTTCCTTGCCCCTCATCTAGTGGATCATAGGGGATTTCGTGTCGAGGCCTATTGTACTTCTTTCGCAATTGCCTGATGGGGATGAAATCGCCAGCTGCATCCATCCCGTAGAACAAAAAGGATATGTAGGGGTGATCAAATCGATCCTGCACAAGGTTAACAGCAGACCCGATTAATAGGGAAGCTTCTTCTGTTCCTCAAGTGCAGACACAACTCAACAAGCGGAAACCAAACGTTGATGATGGAAAGAAACAAAAGGAGGGGAGGATTCTACTCACCATATCTGGTTCTTCAGGTTCAGGGGCTAACAGATTCTCCTCAGAAACTGCAGAAAGAGACGCTGATTACAGTGCCTAAAAATGCAGCTTTATGGGGTTCCTAAGATGCAGCTTTATGGGGTTCCTAAGATGCAGCTTCATGGACAACAAAGCGGGAAAAGAAAACTTAAATCCGACAAGGAATTGGGCCGGAAAGTTGAGTATTACCATATGCCACCAGAAGGTTGGGGTCAGCATGTACATCGACCAAAATCTGAGGAAAGATAATGCACAGATCATTCAAAATCATATTGCATTGCACGCGATGCTTGATCACCGGCCCAATCAGAAATAAAAGCAATCAAACAGAAGGGCTATGGATAAGGTCTCAAACCTGATAAAATGGCTGATTAGAACCGTGTTTCAGCTTTTCAACCTGTGCAGTTTCCATCCATGAACTTGACTCAGAACACACCGGATCCATTCCACAAACCATGGCTCGATAGCCTGAAAAAGTACATAAGAATTATGCAACAGATTCTTTCAAGCTGTACTTGTTAAACAGATTCTTCTAAGTTTTTGTAGTGAATTTCACAGAAATTGTTGCAGATTTATAAAATTCAACCACCCAAATATGCACCCAACATGACTGCAGAATCGAGAAGCATACACGTTCACAGACTACTTGACACCACAACTTACAAAAAAATAAAAACAAACATTTAGTGGAAGATGAAAATTTTCAGCAAAAGGCACAGATATAACGTACCAAAAATTTTATGCCTCACTCTCTGTCCCAAACGAAATGAATAATTAGCATTTTCATGTGCCAAAGCTTTGGCAGATGCATCCAATGACTCTGCCTCCAGTTTAGAAATCGCATCTCGTAGCTTGGCTGCCACTGCATAATTCTCACTCTCAATTGCGTTCTGCAGGTCTGCACTGTAAGAAAAGACAGAAAACCAGTATATTTTAATGTATAGTTGACCCAAAATGCCAAAAGAATCTAAGAGTCAAAAGAAAGTAGAAAGGAGCAACATAGAATTTCTCCTTTCTTACTGAATTAAACCCTTAACTAGATAATATGGCAAGGTTTACCGTAGGTGAATGATACTTATCGCCTTATCTTGAGCTTCACTCTTTGGAGACGATCCCCTTTTTTCCTCCTGCTGCGTAATAACCTCAGCTTCAACCTTCCAAGAAGAACACTTAATTAGGAAGACCGCAATTATTTGTTTCTCCACTCACCAGGAAGCTTATGCATATTGATATGGGGCACACCAAAAGATTACAAGCCAACGGTCCTTTTCAAAGACAAAAAAATCAGCTACAACCTACCATAGATATTGGTTACAGTACTTTTTGGTTTTTGTAATGTTACTAAAACTTTAAAAGTAATCCAAAGTTTCATCACCGTGGCTCATAGAAAAGCTAGGAACACCAAACCTACATTAACAATTGCTCTGTTTCTCAAGATATTGCTAAGAAACTTGCAATTATGCATCCACTGCAGAAGCCTAAAAGGTCTTCCTTCGTTTTCTTTGTCTTTTGTAAGTCGAGCTCAATTTTTGTTAGATTAAAAGAAAAAAAATTATAATCTGGAAGAGAGATCTAACCTCAGTCAGCTTGTTTCTTAGTTGTTGTGCAACATCATACTGTTCCGTGTTCAAAGCATACTGCAAATGCATCCCCAAAATGAAAATGCTAGTGAGAATATCAAAACCGAGAGAAACCAATACCACTTCACCTGATACAAAATTTCAACTATAAAATGAGCCCCAACGAACTTGTACTCGAGTTGCCAGGTCTAGCTGGAAAAAGAATATCAAAATATCCTCATCAGCACTCTCGCTCCGCTCCGAGCTTGCATTCAACCCCGATCACCCCCTTTAAACAGCCACCCAGCTTCCACCCTCACATTCCTTTGTCTTACCACGTCGGTGTAACCTCTTACAAATAAGCTTTGACGGCCCAGATGCCAGATACCACACCTTTCGACACCAGAACTTGTCGGGGTTTTGCTCATTAGTTTGAATTGCTTCCTCCACGAAGGCATCGACCCACATAGCCCACCATAGCAAAACGCAGTCAAAGTGCTCAGTGACAGACCTTGCACCATTTTTTTCTGATCAAACTCCATACCCTTCACAGAATACTACCCTTCCTCAGTTCTTCTTCCACACTTGGTGCATACAAGTATCAGCATCTATACACACAGTAAATCCCATTACATTTTAATTGAATTCATGCAGATAAACATCCAACCAAGAAAGAAACTACTTCTATGTACAAAAACAAAGGCAAGATATCAACTTCCAGGTGTGAAAAAATGGGAAAGTAAAAATAATCACATAAACCCTGTTGAAATTCACATAAACCCACTTGAAAACTCCTATCAAAATCTTGTCTTTCTAAATTATCACATTAAATACTCCCTAATTGCGTTCTAAATTTTAGCAGCGCAATCCGAAAAGCAAACCAAATCGATTAGCTTGAGTGTTTACTTGCTCACCGGAGAGTGGCCGGAGAAAGCAGAGAAGAAGCAAACTCTGGCTGCCTGGTTTTTCCGTTCGTCTTCGTCTTCAAGAGTTGTATGAAAATTAATTTGCAGAAAATGTTGAAAGTAGTGTGTGGAACCGGAACGGTTTCAAGCTGAGTCGCACTGGGATTTTATCGGGTACGTCATGGATTATGATATGAACAGTGTTTCTCTAAAACATAATCTGACAAGCGTAACCAGTAGACCTGGATAGCCGAGGGACAAAAATCTAAATACTTTTCTTTAACTAATACTATTTTTTATAATTGTGAACTATGTCTGAAATCAAACAAAATCTGATAGATGTGTGAAGTCATTCAGCCTGGCAAAATGTATTTTCTAACTGTCAGAAAATATTTAGAGAAAATAAAAAAAATTTATTTAAAAAAAAACGTAGATTAACATTCATGGTTTTTAGTCGGTTTTGTAAATTCGTACGTAAATCACCGTTCAATCTATTTATTTTCATATTTACCTCACTATGAAGTTTTGAAAATTAAGGTGAGACTTTCTGTTGAGATTCTCTGAGTGTAGAACCCTATTTGACAATGTTTTGGGCCTCGTTACTATATCTTTCACTTATTTTTTTAGTTTTCGGCTTAAATATTCTACTAAATTTACATTTGTTGCCCAATAAACCATAAAATTGCTTCTAAATTCCTCAAAAAGTTTAACCTAATGCTCAGGAAAAATATTTGCATTTTTGTCAGAAAACATGGGTGTTAAGCGGGCTCGACTCACGTAAAATGAGGCGGACTCAGATCATGCAAAATGAGGCGAACCATGGCACACAAAACAAGGCATTCTCTGCTCAAGAAAACAGGGCGGGCTTCTGGCACACAAAATGAGTCGAGCTCCACGCACGAAAATTGAGACGGACTCAGATCACGCATAACAAGGTGAACTATGGCACGCAAAACAAGACGAGCTCCACTCACAAAAAATGGTGTGGACTTTTGGCACGTAAAACAAGGTGAGCTCCAAGCACGAAAATCGAGGCCATCCCTGTGCTCTGAAAACGAGGCTATCTCAATGCATGCCAAAACGACACAGGCTTCGTCGACACAAAAAGGTTCGGGCTTCAGGCATGCAAAATGATGCGGACACCTCACATGCAAAATGAGGCGGACACCTCACATGCAAAATAAGGCGAACCCAAGCACACAAGACAAGGCGGGCTTAGCGCATGCAGAACGAGGCAAACTTCGGGGTGCTCAGAAAATGAGTTGGGCTCCACGCATGGAAAAATATATTTTGAAGAACATAGATATAATAGTTTGTTGTAGTGGTAAGAGAAATAAAAGAAAATTTAACAAAAATGGACAAAAATGATTCAAATTCTTAGGGATGCCAAAAAGTCACTCGTGACTGCTGCCACCCCAAGAATTTATTCATTTATTTACATTTTTCTTTTATTACTCTTACCATCACAACAAACTATCATACTCATGTTCATCAAATATATATTTTTTTCGTCCAAAATCTGGTATAATTCTTATTTGAACACTTGTAATCAACGATCTAAAATCTAAACTACATATTACTAAACCCTCTTTTTCAACCAAGGCGGGCTCGGCGCACGCAGAACGAGGCGAACTCCCAAGTGCTCAGAAAACGAGTTGGGCTTCACACAAGAAAAAATATATTTTGAAGAACATGAATATGATTGTTTGTTATAGTGGTAAGAGAAATAAAAGAAAAATTAACAAAAAAAAGGTACAAAAATGATTCAAACTCTTGCGGGTGCAAGAAAGTCGGACTTACTTTTATTTCTTTGACTTTTTACCGTAGTAATTTTTTTTTTAAGGGATCAGCTAGTGGCTTCGCCAACCATCCCTTAGCACCATCAGGCAATTCACCAGCGTACCACATCGTCCATAAAAATCTACAAAAACAAAAAGTGGATAAACAGAAGATCTGCATGTATTGAATTTTAAGTATTTTTTTTTAACCGAATTTTAAATATTAAAGCTGAAAAGAGTAAAATTAATAAATTAAAAAAAAATTAGAGTGATTTGGAATGTAGCCAGAACGATGTTCGTTTTGACTGTAAATTTCCTGGTTTATAGCTCTAACTACCTTTACATTTTATTGACAATTCATCCAAGACAATTCAAGAAAGAATATTTATAATTAATTTCCATCTTTAGTTACAAACAATATTTGCTTCAAAAACAACTTTCCAAGAAAAGAAAGGATATATTTTCCTACACAAGTAACCGGCAAATTCAACTCCCATCTACCTATAAGATGTACGAAAAGAAAATAGAATCAAGAAATCACAAGCCATGGACCTCCTTCATTGCCTCATGGAACCGTGTATTCGCAATGCTACGGTCGATGATACACATACTTTGTTCTCGGGTCCACGATGAGACCCTTCCCACCGTTCACTTCCAGATCGTGCCTGCATTGATCACGGTCACAAAAACCATCAGAACCAATCATCTGTTCACCTTCTAATACAATCATTGCATACTAGTGTTTTTAAATGCAGGTTGCTATAGAAATCATGATGGTGGAAAGGAACAAAGAAACTCAACTGGAACACAAAGTCGGGGATGGTCAACTGCTCACGAGGAACATATCGAAAGAGCTGCAGTAATCTATCTACATATACCACTTTCTTCCAGACCTAGAAACAAAAGTTAGAATAACATTCACTAACAGCAGGCTTTTTAAATGATGTGAAGTCTTGATAAACAAGAAATCGCAAATAAAATTAGGTATACCACATTGTCCACAAACAGTTGCAGGGCAAATATTGCAGCCTTCAGTCCAAATGTCGGGTGAAGGATGTATATTGCCTATGTAAAGAAGATAAAGATTAGAGACGCAAACACAATTGCTAACGTATATGGACAAACGAAGTGATACCTACATGCAGATTACGATGGTGTTTACGACCAAGTATCTGTTGTACCCTTCTCATCCACCCCAAGTCTGGCTGGCTGCAATACATGCACGAAAGGAAACTCAATTAGTTACAGCGACTTGCTATCAATATACGCTATTAAGGTACTGATCATCACTTGTATTCATAGTCAGAAATTAAAATTCCACCAAAGAAGTTACTTCAATCTACGTTAGTTTGGCAGTCCTTGTGAGTTCAAAATTTCTTTTTTCATCTTTCATAGAAACTGAACCGTCACGTGGAGTGTGAGTATAAAATAACATAAAAAACCTTATGAACCTAGAATTGTTTTCAGTTTTGCATTTTGTGAAACTCAACGGCGAACAACTTACAGCTGTAAAGATGCTGCAGAATGGAAGTATACAATAGTATAAGGCTTTTGTATTATGGGTTCAAACTCCTGCAAACCAATAAATAAGATTAGATATATAAGTCGCCAACAACATAACTAGCAAAGATACAGTCCCTACAGCTTATGCAGTTTAACCCCAACTTTAATGATGTACTACCTTAACAACATAGTGTACAAATCGTTCTAGATCAAGACATCGCAAAAGAAAATGTGCCCCCACAACCACCATTACAGGACGACCCTCGCTGTCAACCCCACCTCGGTAACTGAAATAGACAGAAAAATAGACATTAGTTTAAATGAATACATCTCATACAACCATTTAGATTCAAAATATTCTTAGGTTCAGCCACCATTAGGCAGCAACATATCAACATTTGCATTGTTTTTAACAACATAAAAGCTTCTCCTTTTTTTCTGTGTACAAGATATGAGCTAAAGGAAGTGCTACTGCTACCAATAGCAAAGAGTAAATTAGAATGAAAAGCACTTAACATATTAGCAGCTGTCCAACTGTGAAAATCTACAAGCTTAAGACTCCACAACTGCCACTAAGTTAATGATGAAAGAGTTATAAATCTTACACAATTTTCATTTCCGCAATTTCTGAAAGATTAAGAGAATTTGCTTTAGCAAGGTATCTTGAATGAAGCGAGTATTCTTCTGCAGCGGACAATGGAGGTCCACCAAGGTCGCCAAACCCAAGCATTTTAGCACAATTCCATTCACTTTGTGCTTGAGCAGTTTTCTCCCATTGTTCCTTGCGTCTCTGATCTGGATCTTTTATTAAGGACATGAAGGCAGGATCCAAATATGAATCCAAATATGATGCATTCCTATATAACAAATTCAGCAAGTTAGTTAAGGATTTTAACCAAAAGAGCTAATGATAATGGTATAGCAAAAGGGACAATAAGCTTGATAACCACAATAACAGATAACATAAGTGCACAGACATCTATGAAGTATGAAAATTGACTTATGAAACATGGAATTCTTCAGCAGCTTTCTCCGGCAAGAATTTTCTAGGCATTTCTCTTGATTAGTCAAAGCTGCCCTAAGTTTTTCTATGATATGCTAAAAAATTCTAATCGAGTCATTGACTGACCTTTGTACCAAGCCAACATCACTCACAGGAAGCTCAACTGGAGCCTGGGGAGGCTTTGGAATATTCTTCTTGGGCAAAGGCTTTATTCTGATTTTGCGCTCATCTATAATTGTCTCGCCATTTTCATCACCTACATCTGCAGGAAGCTTCAACAAGGCAATCTCCTCTTCGAGTTTATCTCGGGGAAAGTAAAGCGGAAGCAATCTAGGTTGGGAAAAAATAGTGAAGGGGAATGATTTCTCAATATTTTGTAACAGTTAAACCAAGAATGGAGTTTATAAGTCACATAAATCATGGTGAAGCAGCTTGTGCTCCATAAATAAATAACTATGTTTATTAACCTTTTGTATATCTCTGTATCCATTGATGTGGTAGTACAAAAAACAACAGCTGCGATTTTGTCTTTCTGCTTTTCCAGAAACCGTCGTACAGTCCCTGAAAATAAGCAGAAAATAAATAAGCTGAAGAGTAAACAATGAAAGAAATAATCGAATCTTCAGTGAACTTTACCAGCAGCAATTAAAACGTGGATGTATATGTACATGACTAAAAATTCGAATAATCCAGTACTTATACGAATGGATAAGCATGTTATATTTATCAGACTGCAAAAGACGTGCATATATTTTAAAGATGGGGATCTATGTGTACCATAATCTAACTCATCATAAGAGATTGCATCTGCAAGAGATAACAGAGCCATCCTCACATTGTTATCCCTTTTTTTTTTCCTTTGAACTTTTATTTTGAATATTGGTTGATTGTTATCCTTTCCACACCATGCAACATGAATGTTACGATTTTGTATATAATCCAACAAAAGCTAGTATCAGCCTTTCTATGTCCCATGGATGCCCAAATATGCTTAATGTACTTCACGTGCTTCACATAATACATCATTGCAAGGAAACTAATTTCTGAAACATGTATGAAAGTAACTCACTTATAGCAACATGGGCGGCTGGCTCACGAGGGTAGTTCTTAGATTCTGTATATATACAGCCCATTGCAATGCTACAATATATTGGCCAAACAAAATAAGCTTCATACTTTATAAAGACCAAAACAAAAGGGAAGAACAATCAAATAGAATACTAAACACAAAATAGCGCAGCAATCATCTGCCAAGCACCTTTGCAGCCCATTGTCAATGAGAAGTTCAAGGCAAGAACGATAACAATGGCTCAGAGCATTTTCTGCAGCAGTATGGTATTTCACTGCATACTTGGGACCGACAGTATGGATAACTCTCCTGGAATGTACAAGGAAAGAAACATCATTCATTAAGTCTAGATAGAGAAATGAAAGAGTACTTGTGCACGATGAGCTCTCTAAATGAAAACTGCACTGATATACTCACCTAGCTGGAAGGTCGTATGCTTTAGTGACCTTCGCCATCCCTGTTCTACATCCCCCCTGCCAACAGAAAAAAGGTATATCAAATGAGTTGACTCTTAATAAAAAAAAAAGAAAAAAAAAAGGGATTCTGACAGAACACCACAGGGAGCTTTAAAAAGCCAATGACATTGAAAGTTCTATGTTGTATCCCATTCAACATCTTCAATTTCACCCATAAATCTGTATTTACATTGCATTTCAAATATCAAGAACTGTACGAAGAATGTCTGAAGACAAGAAGTCTAGTGCACATAAGTATAGTATACCAGTGATGCACATTCTTCTGCAAGACCAGGTCCAGCCGCAGCATGCAAACCAGGACTACAATGTGCTTCATCCATGTTCTGTAAATTATCCAATCGAAAAACATGTCAGACTAGTACATTTTATTAGACACTTGTCTCTTTTACCAATATCACCAGGTTTATATATCAGGAAATCTCTATCAAAGATTCATCATCACAACCTAGTGCTCACCTCATTTGTAGAATTCACTACTGCATCAACTTCGAGATTCCATGGGTTCCCTCTCCATAGATATGTCTTTGAATTAATTTCATGGTCAACTGGAAATCTTGAGACCATCCCATTGATACTGCTCTTTCCCCCAGATTGGGAAGTTAAAGGATCATGAAAATACGAATTTGAAAACGAAGGATCTTCATTGTCATATTCCAAGGAAGCACGATACTCTGAATTGCTCCACCGCGGAACTTGATCCAAAGTGACAAAACAATCCCCACTATCAGTTGGAGATCCACCCCGGGTTGCAGTCGTGGCCGTAGCCACAGTCCGGTACATTTTTGTGACTCCGAATTGCAGTCACAATCCCGCAGCGAAAATCACTAGTATACACCAGAACTTTCAAAATTCAAGCTTCAACTCCCCTGTGAATTCTACAATGCTAACCAAACTAATCACACAGGATTCCCCTGAAACCGGAAGATCGAAGCTATGTGACAATCAAATTGATCACATTTATATACAAATAAGATCATTGATTTCAACAAAGTTACATAATTTAGCTAAAAAAATTGAACTTTTACATAACCAAATAAACCCTTTACCTAATTTTACCAATTACAATTCCGCGCGTAATTTCAACCGAAAAAAAATCACCTTCTCTTCTTCCTCCTTTCTTTTTCTTGGCTGAGAAGCCCCAATTCCAATTCAAATTCTGATAGAGCAAAATTTCAAAGCACCAGACAGCTGAATTTATTAGAAATCCCGTTTGGCAGCTGAGAAACTGCAAGAAAATGAAATGAATTCAATTGTCCATTACACAGAACAAGGAGACCATACATCTAACCGTACGCTGAAATTTTCCGAGAAACTGAGAATGAAGATAAAAATCGAACAAATAAAATAAAAATTTGACGAAATTGTAAAATTCGTTGGGAAGAGAGAGAGAGAGAGAGAGGGGAAGAGTACCAGAGAGAGAAAGAGACGTTGGGAAGAGAGAGAGAGAGAGAGAGGAAGAGTACCAGAGAGAGAAAGAGAGAGAGCTATGAGTGTAGGTCAGCTATGATTGCTGGGTCAAGCTAATGATGGCTGGGTCGGTGGTGAGCTTGCAATGCCCGAGGGATTTTGGCCATGAATAGGATATACACACAAAATATTGTAAAACTAAATTATTAGTTATTTTATATTTCTTTTTCCTGCTGGCTTTTTATTTTTTATTTTGTTTTCTTGTCTTTTGGTCTTTGACTGACTAGGAGTAAGAATATCAGAACCAAGACAGATTTAGCATTATGGATGCCCAAAACACTTTTAAATAAATGTTTTTAGGTTTTAAAATCACTTACTTCAACTAGAAGCACCAGCTATGTTTCTTGCATAAAGTATTTAAGTGTTTTTGCATAATTTATTTGTATTTTTTTTAAATATTGATTTGAAAAATATTTTCATCAAAAACTTTTTCAGCTATTTTGAACACTTTCAGACGAGTCATTTCTATGCATTATGATGAGTACATAAGAAAACCAATCCACGTATTATAATTTGAGTAGAGTAATAATGTCATGTGAACGTATTTTAACTTTATCAAAGTTCCTCCGAAACTACCTCTTTTCTAAAATCACTTGTAAGACCATCCGTTTTAAAACCAAATTTTCTCGTCTGGTTGAATAAATTAGTTTTGGACAAATTTATTCATGAACAATTTATGTAACATGACATGTATATAATTATATATAAATACGGAACAGGATTCTCTCCGGATCTACTTTGTGAGAATCTTAGGGATCCCCACATCCTAGCTATTCATTGTATATCGTACAGTCAGTTTTCGTCAAATATTATTTGTGTTCAATTTTAAATAAAAAAATCAAATTATTTTTTACTGCACGATGAATGATTAAAATGTGAGGATCTATAGGATCCCCACAATTTGAATCCGGATGGGATCCAAATCCTATAAATATAAATTAGATAAAAAAACACACACTAAGTACGTATATTTTTTATGTTTTTTCATATGCGCGATTTTGATGCAAAGTAGAAAAATCCACATCACTCTCACTATGAAAATGAAATCATAGATTTAAATGTTTGGAACTTTGTAAATTAAGATGGTAAACCTTTACCTACTTTTTAAAAAATCAATTTTTTCTTCTAGTCCTACGTCATGTTTGCTATTTTACTAGGGAAATGGATCCTCTCCTAATCCAATCCATGGGGATCCTAGGGATCCCCAAATAATAACCGTTCATCAAAAATCG
>JAOTRO020000016.1:10300730-10311041 GCA_028566515.2 Pyracantha coccinea | reverse complement strand
TCTTGGGGAATTGGTTCATGGGTTCTGTTTGAAATTGGGTTTTGTTTCTGATATCTTTGTGGGTAACTCTCTGACTGCTATGTACTTGGCGTTTGATAATGTGAAGAGAGCACTGTACGTGTTCGATGAAATGCCTAGCTAAGTGCAGTTTCATGGATGGTCATGATTTATGGGTTTGCAAAGGTGGGCAATCTTGACATGGCGAGATTGTTCTTTGATGAAGCTCCGGTGAGGGACAAGGGGATATGAGGTGCCATGATTTTTGGGTATGTGCAGAATGGTTGTTTCAGGGAAGGTCTTTATTTGTTCCAGTTGATGCAGTTTAAGATACAGAACCCGATGAGGCGATTTTGGTTAGTGTTTTATGTGCTTGTGCTCATTTGGGAGCTCTGGATATTGGGATTTGGATTCACTCGTATTTGAATCGGCTTCGGTTGCGGTTGAGTGTTCGATTGACCGCTGGTCTGATTGACATGTATGCTAAAATGTGGGATACTGGAGTTAGCTAGAGGACTGTTTGATGAAATGCTGCAAAGAGACACGGTTTGCTGGAATGCGATGATTTCGAGAATGGCAATGCATGGAGATGATGTTACTTTCATTGCTGTGCTTACTGCTTGCAGTTATTCCGGCATGGCAGACGAAGGAATGAAGGTGTTTGATAAAATGCGTAGGATATACACATTGAGCCAAAGAGCGAACACTACGGACGTATCATTGACCTTCTAACCCGTGCCGGGTTCATCGAAGAAGCAAAGGAGAGAATTCAAAGCATACCCAGTTCAAATAAATCATCTGAATAAGCAGTAGCTTGGAGAGCATTTCACCTCGAATGTCACATCGGGGTCTATGTCTTGCTGTCGAATTTTGCATGCAGCTTCATGGAAGCATGGCGATGCCAGATGAATGAGGAACTTGATGAGAAACAGAGTGGAGAGGGCTCCAGGTTGCAGCTCGGTCGAGATCAATAGGGCAGTTCATGAATCCATTGTGGGGGAGAAAACTCAACCGAAAAAGGAAGAAATTCAATTAGTTTTGGGGACCATAAACAAGCAGTTAGAGTTTTTAGGCAGTGATCGATGTTCGTTTCAAGTTGATACTACATGAATCGAAGCTTTAATGTTCGATTGCCGAATTCCTAACCCTCAACACATAAAAAAGAACTAAACAAAACTTGTAGTATCGAGATTTTTCATACCAAAAATTAACGGTTGATTTCTATACTATGATTTAAAACATGCATTAGTTCTGCAACTAATGTGAAGCCCTGCTACTATTTACCATATAAGCAAACTCCTTGCGGAGTTAAGCAACATAAGAACCCATCAGTGACAGCAAAACTTCATCGATATATATATATATATATTTCCATTTTGTTCCGAGACTATAAGAACCCTTGCTTGGGCAGTAAAAAACACAAACGGTTAACAAGTAAATAGTAGCTTGATGTCTTGACTAGACGAGAAATTCTGCGTCTGTGAGCTCGAGAACTTTATGTATGCCTATCGGTTTTACACCTGGTCGGAATGCGTTCCCTTCAATATACCTGTGACAAAACAATTGACCAAAGTATCAAACACATTGCTGCATAGTTTTAGTAATTCGAAGTTTCCAGGTTCCGGAGGCAAAGAAACTCACATGTCTTTCAAGAACGGGTGTTTGTAGAAGGCATCAGGAATTCTTCCTGAAAACTGGTTGTGATCTAAGTACCTAAATTTGATAAAAACCCGAACAAGAAATGAATGAAACTGCACATTAATTTTCCGTAATCTAACGCAGTAAGGGGTAGATCCTTCATCAAGGTTGTTTACTTTCCAGAGTACAAGTTGAACATATAAAAAAGTAGGCAAGCCCTTGATCTTGATGCAACTACACCCTAAACACCAATTAGTCAAGCACAAATGCAAAGAGTAGAAATGTCGTAAAAAGAAACTCACAAGTACGTCAGTCTCGGAATATGGGAAAGTCCTAATGGAACTATCCCAGACATCTTGTTGTAAGATAGGTACCTGTAACCAACAAAATAATCAGCCCAACAAACTTCATGTCAGGTCAAAATGTAATGTAACCAATCCACATGATGATGTTTAACTCAAGAGATTAGAAACAGCCCATCGGGACAGGAACGGAGAGAGGGGAGAGAGAGACATACAGTATTTCCAGTTTGGACAAGCTTGCAAGTTGTGCTGGAATTCCTCCGGTAAGATAGTTGTTGTTTAGGTAACTACATACCACAGTTTAAAAAAGATCCACTTTAGTTATTATGTCATTTATACTTTGAGGTAGACATAATTATGCATTTGTCACTTGGACTAACTTACAGGTTACGCAAAGCTGGAAAGCAGCCCTCAATACGTATGAGTTCCCTAATAGTACCCACCAAATGATTGTTACCAACATCCCTATGAACAAATAGCATCACAACGGCACACACGTTAATAACCAGATACAGATGCATTATCATTAACAACATGTGAAGACTTATGTAAACATACAAATGCCGAAGATTTTGCAGAGTTCCTAGTTCTGGAGGAATCCTCCCAACAAGGCGATTTTCTTGCAGATAGAGATAACGAAGCTCAGGAAGATTAGCAAGCTCCTTCGGGATTTCCCCCTTAAAACTATTAAAGCTTAGATGCCTGCAGATTGATTAGTTGACCAAAAATAGTGAATAAGTAAATCACGGTGAATTAGTAGTCCAAACAAGAAAAATTCAAAGACATTGCGAAAGAAAGAATCAAAATTCACTCACAAATGGGTCAAACTCTTGAGTTCACCAATTTCAGGAGGAATCACATCTTGTAGCTTATTCCATCTCAAGTTACTGAGAAGCAAGAATAATTAGTAAACAAGATTAGAAATCTAAGCATATATGTTCATTAGAAACCAAATTAATCTTAAACAAAAAGAAATAGAAAGGGGGGGTGTACAGCGTTTTGAGACGCTTCAAACGTCCGATTTGCGGAGGAATTGGACCTGTCAACTTGTTGTTATGGAGATCCCTGTGACACAGACACAGTCACATACATATATAGCAGATTTTTTTCAAAACAAAGATCAAGTTTTGAGTGTTGACAAAAACTCAGAAACAACTACTAATGACGTATTTTCAGCTTATAAATTAAAGATTTTGAAACGCCAATTTGTATCAATTGTGATAATTGCTAAGAAATTAAAGAACAGCAGATTGAAGAGATGGTGGTCTTGGTCTTACAGCCTAGTGAGATCCAAGAGATTGGTGACGGCAGTAGGAAAAGGCCCAACAATTGAGACTGCATAAACCTCCCTGCAAATTTCCAAACCAAAAACAACACATAAATGCACAATCTTCAGTTAAAACTACAAACTCCCGGACATCGGATCGCATGGAACGGAATGTGGAAGAAGTGATGTTCTTACAATTCGGTGACGACTCGGTAATCCCCTTGAGTGGAGCAAGTGACGCCGGACCACGGCTGAAGGTCGCCGTCTCCGCACGGATCGTCTCCGACCCAGGCGTACACCACTCTCCAACCCAGCGACGCCTTGATCTCGTTCAGTGCTTTCACTGCCCAAAGAAACCACCAATTACAATAGCTCCCAAATCACAATCGCAGAGAGGGAGAGAGAGAGAGAGAGAGAGGTGGGAGGACTTACTGTCGCGTTTGAGGGTTTTGGCGTCGAGAAGCAGCGGAGGGAAGACGAGGAGGAGGAGCACCAGAGAAAACGCGGCAATTGGAAGACGAAGCGCCATTGTCATCTCCAAAAGAGAATTTCGGAGATCTCTGATCTCGGACTTCTTCCCTCACACACAGTTTCAACTCGGATTAAGCAAGTGGCATTTAATTATCTGATTAGATCTAAACCTCTTTACTTAATTATGATTCGTTAAGTAATTAGCCGAGAGATTAGTGATTTCACTTGAGCTTCTTCAATCCCTCCAAAGTCTTCAGTCCTCTGCCAAACGCGGAATTGGAACTCTGCTTTCGTCCGTCGGTGACCCTCCCGGCTTTTTCTTTTGGGCCCCGTCTAGTTTAGCTATCTACTGGTGTACTCATGGGCCGTTTTTGGGCCTTTCATTTTTCTCTTTTCATTATTACTCGAGAACGGGACTTCGAATTCAAATTTCAAAAAAATAAAAATGATTTTGACCAACTGAGTTATAAATTTCACGCATCTTTTGAGTCTTCTTTGTATTCTCAAACTTTATTATTCTAAATTTTTCGAAATAGCATTCTAATCTCAAAGACAGAGCATTGTCTTCTGCTAGTATATCTTTAACAAGAACTCAATTTTATCCTTGGCGTTGTTCAAAAAAGTAAAGATGTATTAGCCAATTTACTCCACGAACTTGTAAGGTATGGTCTGAATATTTTTGTTTACACCCGATAACGCGTTTCATTATTAAATGCACCTTCATGATATATGCAATTTATATTTCACCTTAGTATACGAGGAAAGCGAGATATATGAATTATGAAATATAGGACTTTGTTATGATACGAATATCATGGGGAACACATTCATTAACCAAGGAGCAATTGTGTCACGGGATTCACCTCACATTATATGGGAATGGGAGATGCTATTCGCTTGGTTGACAAATTTAGGAAATTAATTTCAAGTACGACACCTCAATTGCAATTATTTTTTTAGTGTACCAAAAACGGTTTAGTACACTAAATATAATAATAAAATTGATTGATTTTGACACTTGTGCACCGAGCCGTTTTCCCGCACACGAAAAATTTCCACTCAAGTGCGACATGAAACACGTTATATATTCATGGAACATTTATGCGCACAAACTGAGGGCAAAAATTTAAAACCAGAAATTTAAATTAAATTATTTCATATATTTCATAGCTACAGAAGCTTCAACTGACTATACATACCCGAAGACTTTTAAATTCGGACCCACATGGTACAAGTCCACTTTGACGTCAGAAAATAAAGCTATAGATCCAAATATATTTATGGTACTCATGGGCTTCCTTTGAGTTGCATGATCCCGCGAAGAACATCAATTCAAGAAAATTTGAGGACCATTTCCATGCTCCTTTTTGCCGCTTCGACAAAAACTTGTCTCGTGACTTTAATTACGTACTAATTAAATCGACTTAACTATACTAAACATATTTAAGGTAGTGAAGATGTGTTCAAAAACAAGTATGGAAACAGTGTGCACATGGTGAACGATCTAGTAATTAAGAAAATATATAACCTAGTACACTTAATTATAATATAAGAGGATGAATTAATTCAAGACCTAGCTAGCTCCTCGATAGTAATGTTACCCCGTGCATGATCGTCGTTCATATCACTTCAGCCGGAAGACGGAAAACCAGCTCGATTTTGGGCGCTCGACCTTCTACGAGCTGGGCAAGAACGACTTTGGTGATGAGAGATGCCAAGAAACGCTCAAGAACCGATCGAGAACGATAAATATAATATATCTGTGGTAAAAAATTCAGAAATTTGTTTTGATGAGGACGTTACTTGGGGTGCAGGGTGATTTGATGAGGTAATGGACGGGACTTTCAATTGTGAAGAGGGTTGGGGCCGGAGGGGACTAATCTCTTCTCCACACCGTATCTTGGATCAATCTCGTGACCATCTTGATGGTCGCCAGGAGCCGGCTGCGAGGGGCTGGACAGGGATACCGGTGGCAGCGGCGAGAGGGGAAGGCTGGCATGGAATATTCTGTGCTGGGTGAGTTGAAGGCACAAAGAACGTAATTGTGCGCTCGACGATTCCGAAGCTGAAGTCTGATGATCGCATTCACGGTGGTGGTGGGTTTCTTGACTATGGAGGTGGTGGGGGTTTCTTGGTGTAGCATTGGTTGGGTTAGAGATGGGTGTGGCACCGGATGTGGCAACAAGTAGGGAGAGGATGACCGCCGCTGCCACCATGAGAAGAAGCTGCCGGAGGCCGGAAGTGGAGGAGGGAAACGAAAAAGAAGAGTGAGAGCTCTTGGTCATTTTTTGGAGAGAGCGATGTGAAAGGGTGGTGGTTTTGAGAGGTGGATGGAATTGTAGTAGTAAAAGGAGTTTAATGCAAGGGAAAGGCGCAAGAGACACATGAAGGACTTAAATTCACAACTCATTGTCCATTCTATTCCTCATCACCATTCACCAATATATATTGGATACTTTGACTTACTGTTATGTCATATTTTTAAGTCTGAGGTTAAATTATTCTGAGTAATACTATTTAGATACGTAAAATTAATATACATGTATTATAAGATGTGCTAACGATATCAAATGTTTTATTGCTATAATCTTGTCATATGAGTCAAGTAAATATGTTATATAGTACCCTTACTCCCATATACCTTTAGGTCTCGTTTGGCAACTCGGATAATACGAATGCTATCAAATAAGATTTCAAAATACTTAGGAAGTCTGTGACTCTGAAGCCAAGTTCTAACATGATGCATAGCAAGTGATTGTTTTTATTGAAACAAGAAAATAGATACTAACAAAACAGTCACAACTGAACAAAAAAAAAAAGAAGATAAAACACAGAACAAATGACATTCTACAATACTAAAAAACTTCAGAACCGGCCGAGGTTCTGTACACCAGCAACGAGCCATTCACCGGGAATCTGGGTCACTGTGCGGATAAACTTCTTGTTTTCCACAACGCAACAGTCATTGAAAATCACCCACTCTGCCTTGTGACCCAAGCAACTGGAGGAATGCAAGTGTACCTTATCCATGGCTCCTGTCAGGCAGTGCCCGGAACCACTGCCGGATGTGCATTGTAGGTGAGCTACCTGAAACGATATCCGGCTAACATGGCCCTCTTGATGTTGACAGAGTAGTCGGGACTAGCAGTACTAGTGCTAAATAACTTGAGATCACAACGAGCCATAATGCTCGCTAACTGCTGCCTAATGTTGTCTGCAGCCTTCATTGCCACGTAATTGACAAAGTTGAGCTCGCACCAGGATGGATCCTCGTTGTTTTCCTTGTAAGCATGACACACATTCAGCAGCGTGAGGTGATCTCCATCGACATGGATAAACCTTGCTTTTCTCAGCAGCGCAGCCGATTTTTGAGCCTCCCCCCGAGGCTGAACAAAGGGACTCAACGGTACTGAAAGCATGGCACAAATGGACAAAATCTCATTTGAGCAGTTGAGTTGAGGGCTAACAATAAGCATCTTCGATAGCTGAGGATCTAAGGGGAACTCGCTCATAATCTCCCCTAGCTTGGTCCAGCGGTATTCGTCATCCATTGCTCCCAGACGCTTCAAGATCTCTATCGCTTCCATCATTCGCTTTGGACGAGGAGTCTCCACAAAATCAACTAGCATCAGATCCTTGAGAACTATTTTTCTCAAAGAGCTGCCGAAGCAAATTTCGCCGTACAAATTTCTCTGTCTGCGTCTTTGAAGATGGTTGCGGAAACTATTCAGTGTAAAGTCTGAAACATTTCCCGGGCCGGGTACCCTGGCACGTTGATACCTCAAAGCGGCACTTGGCCTAGAAATTGGAGACACCAACAAAGATTCAACAGGGACTAGGGGGGGACTGTGGGCTACATACTTTATGTGCAACCAATCCCGTGTCAATAACATAAACAATTCCAGGTACGGTTAGAGAGGTTTCTGCAATGTCTGTTGAGACGACAATCTTCCTCTCAGGAATTTGATCGAACACCTGTTTTTTATCCCATGGCGCAAGACCAAGAGTTTCCGAATACAGAGGCACGATTTTGACAGGTGCAGATACCTGAAACTGAGCAGAAGCAATTGCAATTACTTGGTTAATTTTGCAGCACACGCTTTAAATCTCGTCCTCTTTGGGGAGGAAAACGAGTATATCTCCGGCAGCCTCGCTCGTATGAATCTGCACAGCAGTTGGAATTGCTGCCTCGACGTAATCAGTTTCGGGTGCTTCAGAGTAAACAATTTCCACTGGATGAAAGCTGAGAGGAACGTTGATGATCGCCGGTGCCGAATACAAAAAACTAGAAACATATTCGGCCTCAGCAGCACAAGCGCTTGTCAGAACCAAGCCCAGGTCCACTCTAACTCCCAACAGTTTCTTTCCCACCAGTATCTTCAGAAGTGATCCCTGGATAAACTTGTTTCGTGAATCTCATCGACAATAATGGCACGGTATTGACCAAGCAGGGATCAGACATTGCTTCTCTCAAAAGCATGTAATGAGTTAAGTACTTCAACACTGTTCTGCTGCTGCAATCACCAGGTCATGCGTTAAGTTGCGGAAGAGATGGATGTTAACATTGGAGAAGGGTTTGACCGAAGAGTCCGAGGGATATATCATATATCAAATACCAGTTCAAGCTTGCCCCTTTTTAAAAGCGACACAAGAGAAGGAAGATTCCAAGTGAGGTTCCGCTATTGGCAAGACTTGGGAGCCCATCGCAGGACTGCTTTACTTTTCCCTAGAGTTTCGGAGACAGCACACCCACATGGAATATATCGTTCATCAAGATCTTTGAAATAGTATGTCCCAGAAAGGTCTTCCCTTTCACCGCATATCACTAGATCTGTTAGCCATTTGGCGGGGTGCCTTGTAAAATTTCAGTCCACAAACATCAGGTTTATTTGAGATAAAAACAGATAAGATAAACAATAATTAAAATTGGTATTCATTCAAACAGATTAAATTAACAGTAATAACCTCAGCTGCTCGATTATCACAGATTCAATTTATTACGGTTAATTTAATCTGTTTTTAATGAATACCAATTTTAATTATTGTTTATCTTATCTGTTTTTATCTCAAATAAATTGAAAATTGTGATAGAATTGTGAAGTAGTTAATCTGTTTCATTTTAATTCAACAGGGTGATGTGCAAAATCTTTCAAAAGTGTGTTGGTTTGAAGATGGTTCACATCGTCAAAGTGACCGCACAATGACGACCGATGTCATGACTACCAAAGATCTGGAAGCTGTGGAGACACTTGGAGAACTGAGTGAAAATGGAAACCTGATGTTTGTGGACTGAAATTTTACAAGGCACCCCTCCAAATGGCTAACAGATCTGGTGATATGCGGCGAAAGGGAAGGCCTTTATGGGACATACTACTTCAAAGATCTTGATGAACGATATATCCATGTAGGTGTACTGTCTCCGAAACTCTAGGGAAAAGTAAAGCAGTCCTGCAATGGGCCCAAAGTTTTGCCAATAGCGGAACCTCACTTGGAATTCCTTCTCTTGAGTTGCTTTTAAAAAAGGCAAGCTTGATCTGGTATTTGATATATGATATATCCCTCGCGACTCTTCAATTCTGTAAGGTTGACCCTAAAGCCGGTTGTTTTCCTACTTTATACTGTATAGATGGGTATTTCGTCTCCCAATTCCTGTTTAATGTGAATTATTTAAAATCCCACTAACAATACAAATGCTTATTTAAAAATCCCACTGACAATACAAGTGCTTATTTTAAAAAATGTTGGAAATTTACGGTATAGATCAAACTCTCCCTCCAGAGTTGCACCATCTTTGGTTTGTTCAAGTCTTTGGCTCTCCCAAGAAAAGTTACTATTCTAGACGGTCTCCCAGAGTTTGGTAACTTGTGCATCTGAAAACCCATTAGATCAAAGATCAAATCTTTATCAGAAAAACAAGAGCAAACCAAAACCCAGAAATCAGACACCAGAGTGAAGAAGAAAAAAACGAACAGAAAAACCCAGAAATTAGACACCAGAATTGTAAATCCCCAATTCATAAAATCAAGAGCAAAGAACAGAAAAACCCAGAAATTAGACACCAGAATTGTAAATCCCAAATTCATAAAATCAAGAGCAAAGAATAGAAAAAACCAAGAAATTAGACACCAGAATTGTAAATCCCCAATTCATAAAATCAAGAACGAAGAACAGAAAAACCCAGAAATTAGACACCACAACAGAACTGTAAAAATCCCCAAAAATCAAGAGCGAAGGAGAAAAACCTTGAAGAACAGAACAGCGGGAGTGATGTGGAAAGAATGGCGATCTTCTTAACACGGCGCTGCTCGGTGCTCGACTCGAATTTAAATCTTATTTTTGAAGGGAGTAGTGCGGAAAGAATGGCGATCGCATA
Source organism: Pyracantha coccinea (assembly GCA_028566515.2). Classification (NCBI taxonomy): domain Eukaryota; kingdom Viridiplantae; phylum Streptophyta; class Magnoliopsida; order Rosales; family Rosaceae; genus Pyracantha; species Pyracantha coccinea. The sequence continues at coordinate 10,300,993 of JAOTRO020000016.1, read as the reverse complement.
GTCTTCTTAACAGTGGCGGCGCTGCTCGCTGATCGACTCGAATTTCAAAATCTTATTCTTGCAGGAGTAATGCGGAAAGAATGGCGATCGCAGAGTCTTCTTCACCATGGCGGAACTGCTCGGAGTCGGTGCTCAATCCTGGAGGGAGTGCGATGTGGAAAGAATGGCGATCGCAGGGTCTTATTAACGAAGCTCCTCGACGATATCTCCTGTTTGGAGCATGTCGCCGGTCCACTCATCCGCCTTGGAGCTGCCTTTGAGGC
>JAOTRO020000016.1:10261768-10274392 GCA_028566515.2 Pyracantha coccinea | reverse complement strand
CGGGACTATGTATAACCATATAGAATTCGCCTGCAATTTCACACGAGCATTCATGTCGGATCAAGCAAAAAAAATCAAACAATAATAACAGTGCAGTAACTTGTGAAAGCTTAACTGTAACAACATACCCTATCTCCAATAGGTTTCCCGTTTTTGAATGCTGAAAACAAGGAAAACGAAAACATAGTTTCAGCTAACAACAAAAGTTGAATGATAACATGTTACAGAACTCTAACAAGTTGGTCTTCAACTTCCTTATATCTGAATTGGTGATTCCGACAACTTATGAAATAACTGGAACATAGAACGGTTAAGTGGAATATGTAGCGCGTTCAATGTGAGTACTTACGAAGGGTAATGGCACCAGAGTCTGAAAGGCTGTCGTTAAGTAGACCTCCGATTAAATCCCTGGTATCTTTTTTACCATAGAAGGTAGTGTAGTGATTAATGCCCACAAAATCCAAGGACCCTTTAATTAGAGTAGACTCGGATTTGGAAAAGGTTGGCAGCCGGCTCCCAACCCTACTTCTCATGGAGCTTGGATAATCCCCAAAAATAAATGGATCAAGAAACCTGCAGTCCCAACATAGTGATCACACAAATTATAAGGCCGTTCTTAGTCAAATATAGCCAAGTAATAAAATCAAACTTGTGGTTACCAGCCAAGCTGAAATACTTGGGCTACGTTAGTTGCAATGACGTCTTCTGTTGAGTTTGTTTCTGGTTCGTACCAGATAACATCAAATGATGCCCCAACCGATCCTCGCTGTTTTGACTGCAAAGACACCAAGTAGCATCATCAATCAACTTCTGTTGTTAATAGGTATGCGCATGAATATTTCTCCGTTCCAGCATTGTTACCTTATACTTTCTCTTGTAAATATCAGCCACAGTTCCATGAGACAGGATGACATTGTGAGCAACTATGTAAGGCTCAGTTGCAGAGTTTCCGGACCTGCACAAGAGCGGACGCAGGATAGAGCACCTTCCCGGTGCCTGGAGGCCCGAATCATATCCTTGTACAGAAAATGTATGTGGCTCGTTGAATGTGATCCAGTGCTTCACCCTGTCACCAAAATTTTGAAAGCATGTGTCTGCGTACTTTGCAAAGTCCTTTCTGCAATAGACAAAGGTCATATGAATCACTTAAATCCAACAGTCATCGTTAATCAAACTTACGAGAATTAGAGGCACATAATTGTCTGCGTTGATTACATGATTTGAGGATTGAGCCACCCGTTGTATCTGTCTTCCAAGGCTTGAGGGAGGTCCCAGTGATAGAGGGTCACATATGGTTCAATTCCTGCACACATACAGAGCTTAATGCAAAGTCGGAAGTACATATAAAGTCCTGAGAACAATGAAAATGCAAGAGGCACCTTTGGCTAGTAATGCATCGATGAGACGATTGTAGTAATCAACACCCGCCTGATTAATTTGCCCGGTTCCATCTGATATACGAAAAGCTCACAGTTAAAATTTGTTGAACTAATCTTGTATGTGAAATAAACACTGATAGAACTGATAGAGATTACTGGGAAAAATCCGAGTCCAGGATATCGAAAATCTGTAAGCATCCAGTCCCATGTCCTTCATAAGTTGCACATCTTCCTGCTTGCAAATGACATGTTGCTAATCAGGCATAATTAAAGACAAATAGTTCTATTTAACAAGCAAGAAAAAGCAAAGGATAGTTTGAGTACTAGACTTGCCTTATAACGGTGATACTGATCCAAAGCAACATCTGCATTGCTGAAATCAGCTATCTTACCTGCAACACAAGGCAAATGATCCGTACGCATTAAGCGTTGTATGTTTATGAATTGTTCTCTAAAACATGGACGATTTGGGTGTTATCGAAGATGTCTTTATGTGATCGTCACACTTTTCACTTAACAATCACGTGATGAGTGAGACACTCACATAGCATGAAATCGGTAATATGATATAATCTCTTGTATGTTTCTTAATTGTTCCCTAAAACATGGACGACTTTGTAGGATATATGTCTCTTTGAGATCGTCTCACTTTTCACTTAACGATCATGTGATGAGTGAGATACTTACATAGCATAAGCCAATAATATGATAGAATTCCTCCACATAGAGACCTACTCTATAATTGGTAAATGTTCCAAATTATGGCCAAAATAATATAAATGAAAAAAAGAAAAGATCAACCACAAATAACAAATTGTTACCAAAAGTATGTGAAAAGGTGTCCCAGATCGAAGGCCCCCTTCCATCCTCTTTAACCGCACCTTCGTACTGACAAAAATAAGAAGAAAAAAAATGTAAATAAGTTTGTTTTATACCCATAGTCCTCAAATAATTTGTGCATCATATCCAAAAATAAAAATAATATTAATAACCTTAAATAATTATAAAACAAAAACAATATTTGGTTGACGAAAATAATTATTAATCTTGTTTAGGGTTTAGGGGGTTGTATTCGATTAGAAGTTTAAAATATTTTAAAGAATTTACAAATTCAAGGATGTTCAATCAAGATTTTAAATGAATCTATGGAAGTTCATAGGTATTCAACCAAAATTTAGGTCATAAAACTCCATAGAAATTTTGATGTATTTAATCAGGATTTTAAATTTATCAATAAAATATCATGTGTGTTTATTTAGGAATTGATTTTGAAATAATTTAAAAAATTAAGAATTTTGATGAATTTAGAAAGATTTTATAATGTATATTAAGCATTAGGAAATCAGGTTTTTTACCGAATTCACATGAGTCTATGAAACTCCACCACAACTTCACCAAACTTCACAAATCTACAACTCTTTTAAAAATCTTTAAAAATCTCAATTAATATGCTCCTCTTAATCTTTTCGTGGTCCCTATATATATATATATGAAAAACAAAAAAAAATCAAAGGCCGGTTTGCAAAGGGAGTGGTCCCTTTTTTTAGGCTAAAAACAGGAAGAGGCCGGAAAAATGAAGGGGTATTTCGGTAATTGACACTCCTCAAGTGGGTTTGCTGAGCAAGAGAATTTAAAGCCCGGAAAAGCCCCCATGTTCCCAGTTACATTGCATCTTCACGAGAATACTGTGAATCTGCAGATGCAAGGGCCTTGCAAATTACACTTTGCAATTTTGTTTTAAACAAGCGATATTACGAGGACGAATCAAACTTGAGACCTCAAGGCTCGGACGTTGGTTTGAATGTTTTTAATCAAATAAACTACATGCACTCGCACCTAACTTAGAATTACTAGGTAAGTTTTAAGAGGAACAGAACGAGAAAAACATGAAACTCAAAGTATATCATGCAAATGCAAAGCCCAGGAATTAATCACGGATTACTGAAAACCCCAAACACTAAAAAAACAGAAAATTATAATCAAGAGAAATAATGAATGATTCGTTACCTTCTACCACCAAGTTAATAAAAGGGTAAAAGAGTCATTTAAAAAAATACGAACCTGGAAAGCAGAAGAGGCGGTCCCGAAAACGAAATATTTGGGAAAGCTACCCCTGTTGATATCTGAAGCTGACAAACATGTTGGAAACCCAACAGCCAATAGAAATGCTGTAACCACAAAAGCAACGCCTCCTCTTGCCGACCCCATCACTTCACAATGACGGCGACGCGGCGGCGGCGATGTTGAGAAAGAGATTAGCTAGCTTCTAACCCCTGCTTAATTAGAGGGAGAGAGAGAGAAACGAAAAATAGAGGGGGAGGAATTTGTAGAAAAGGGTGAGGGGGAGAGGTGGGGTGAGAATAAGGGAACAGTATTTATAGTGGTTGAGTGAGTAGATTATTTGTAGTGAGAGACTGACAATGTTAAAATGGGTGGTTGAGTTCGACACGGCAGTAAAAAGATAGTGCAGTGGAAGTGCTACCACCAAAAGTGGCGGCGCGTTCCAACACAGAGAGAGAGAGGGAGAGGTGTTGTTGGGTAGTGGGGGAATGAAAAACCAAAGTCCTGAGTTCACATATGCTTTCATACCAGAATAAGAAACATGGTGGCATGGTGCGATCATATATGTATTGATGGATTCATTGGATTCAGATTTCAGATTGCAATTAAATTAATTTTCAAACTGTAATATCCTCCTTTTTTGGCATTGCCCTTGCTTTTGTCAGTCATCCCGACATGAATTGGATTGCTTTCCAGCCTCTCTTTTGTTTTGGAAGTATATATCCTGTGCTGTATAGTCACGCTTGGCATTGCCAACTTTGGTTCTAGAAAATGTATCTTAATATATTTCCAATATTATAATGGATTGTTAATGACGTTCCGAATTAGACATTAATTTTTAAGAAACGTTTGGCAGATTATATTTTTAGATTTTTTTTTCCATAGAGTACATAATGTGGCGGTTGATATACACGCATATACTATGATTATTCATACTTTACTCGGTTCGTCATCATGTGTTTTTCACGATAACAGTGTGATAAGTGATGTCCATACGTTAGATTACAAGATGTGATATATCTGCACTATTAGGATACAAATAATAGCTTAACTAATCAGATTGGGTAAGCATGGTATATAAGCAACAATTAAGTTTTAGTTATTGTTATCTGATTCCGTACCAAAATATGGATGGTGGTATGTCCTTGATTCCTGGTCAGAAATGGAACGTCCATTTTAACCGAATAGTCAAACAAAATTGGAATACATTGTTGCGTGAGAATCGATCAAAAATTCAACGGATTTGCCTTTTTGTGATGCCATTTCGTCCCGTTGGCTCCTTTTCATGGCATACTCTTGAATTTTGATACGATTTTGTGACTTATGGAGATATTTTTCAGTGTATCAAGAATATAATTCTATGAATACAGTTAGATACACTAAGTATATTATCTCTTTAGTCTTAATAATATTCACTATCTAACTATACAGATGCTAGCCTGACATGCATATTTGATTCCGCATATCAGTTTGTATAATAGATTGGTTAGTAGTATATTTTTGCTCCCTAACCTAAAGTGGTATTGATGCTTACTTCCATATTAACTACCGCTATATTAGTTTAAATTTCAAAATTTATGTAATATATAGATCGTATCAAATTCATCCAACGGTAATCAATGAGATGATGACAATTAAACAAGTCTTTGACACCAATTATCGAGTAGTGGAATATTAATTAGAAGCTATAAGGTAATTTTTTCTTAATTAGGAATTTTACTGACGGTAAAGAATGTTTGTCAACTTTGATTAGCAAAGGCAATTCGAACTTTGAAGCAATGCAATCTGTTTTAACCATAAGAGCAAGTCAATTAATTTAAGGCAATTTTACTTCGTGAATGCAATTAACTTAAAATAGTAGTTTAATTTGGCTTCAAACTACAAGTTTATACAATTTTATAATATAAAACTCATAGTCTCCACACTCTGTATTGGTTTACCGTACAAGCATAGTCTTCCTCATCCTCTCCATACTCTGTATTGGTTTACTGTACAAGCATAGTCTTCCTCATCGTCTCCATACTCTGTATTGGTTTACCGTACAAGCATAGTCTTCTTCTATACAAGCATCGTCCTCGTCATCATTCTCCACACATCAAGTAGTTATCCCAAATGGAAAGGGATCCTTTCCGGATACCTTCCTCATAATCCACCAAATAAGGAAGTCAGTGTAATTGAAATTTGATCAAACGGCTACAAACAGAGAGCCACTTTAAAAATTATAATAACTTCAACCGTTGAATTAAATTTTAATGATATGAATTTCCTGATTTGATGGATCAAGAGAGGATCCCTTTCCATCCCAAATAAAGACCATGCGAATGTAAAATATAATATTACATCATTTTCGCTTACGGAAGCATTGACGTATTAACTAGAGCGGACGTGCCCCTCCCAAGCTGACTTCAATATTCCTCCTTCATAAATTGTTGTAAAGAATAATTTCTTAGAAAAGAGTCATAAATCATAAAGTTTATTCAACATATGACGGTATAGTGAAACTGTGTTTTTCTTTAATAACGATATTGGAGAATATTTGGACTAAGCCACACATTACGCCATCTGTTATCGAACTTACCAACCAGATACGTCGAACCTGATACATTGCACTTATAAATATGAAAGAATCTCACTAGACTATAACTTTAGTGACTTTTTTATTTATAATTTTTTTAATTTTGAGAGCTGCATTTGCACCTATTTTTCGTGTTTTTTATTTTGGTTAAGAGGTGGGCTGAAGCCCAACAAACAAAACCCATAGAAGATGGGAAAGCAGAATGTCTACTCCTGAAGGCCCAAACTAAGCCCACGACCCAGATATTGGCCCAGTGAGTCAGCATAATTCAAGTTCACGGTGAGGTGGGATTACAAAACCCTAAAGCTGTGAATTTCCCGGGATTGGAAAAAAAATGGAAGACGATGAAGAAGCTCCACCTCTCGCCGTTGAAATCGACCAACCGACGGAACCCTACTCTCAGCAGCAGCCCAATTCATCTAGTCGCATAGACGACGACTTTTCGGTCGGTGTCACCGTCATCACCGGCTATCTTGGCGCCGGAAAATCCACTGTAAGCTCACTTCTTTTTTGTTTTGCTATATTTTTTTCCATTTTTTGGAAAAGATAAGAGCTTTGAGTATGTTTTCTTGGTTTTCGAATTGGGATTGCTCAGCTGGTTAATCATATATTGAATTCCCAACACGGGAAGAGAATTGCTGTGATATTAAACGAGTTTGGTGAGGAAATTGGCGTGGAGAGAGCGATGATTAACGAAGGAGATGGCGGTGCGCTTGTCGAAGAGTGGGTGGAGTTAGCAAATGGGTGTATTTGTTGCACTGTTAAGCACAGTTTGGTGCAGGCATTGGAGCAACTTGTTCAGAGAAAAGAAAGGTTTTGGAAAACTGTATTGAAATTTGTTTGCTTTTGTTGAAATTGTTCTCTTTTTATTGTGATTTTGATGGAATTTGGGATGTGGGTTTTCGGTTTGATTTGGTTGTAGACTTGATCATATATTGCTGGAGACTACTGGGTTAGCGAACCCAGCTCCGCTTGCTTCGGTTCTGTGGTTGGATGATAATCTAGAATCGTCTGTCAAACTTGATTCAATTATCACTGTAAGTTTGGATTCGTTTATCTAGTTTGTTTCCGAAATTTGTGTTAGTTTTGATATTGGATGGATTATGTGCCAGTGATGCATTAAAGTTTTACCAAATTGATTATGGCCATTTGAATTTTGGAACTTGCTTTGGTAAATGCTTACTGCTTAGTTAGCTGCGACATGGTAGTAAATGTTATTTCTGTTGGTTCTGTCTTATGTATTTTAAATACTAACTGAGCTTGTTCTGTCCTTTTTTCTAGAGAAGTTATGCAATTTTTATTTTGTAAGTTAGTAGTAAAGGTTTATTCCTCAATATCTTTAACAGGTTGTAGATGCCAAGAACCTCCGGTTTCAGCTCAGTGAAAATCGAAGTTCATCTTCATTTCCTGAAGCATATCTTCAGATTGCGTTTGCGGTATGGTCTCTTTATGACTTACCTTATCCGTTCTTTTTGACTTACTTTTATCTGTTGTCTATCTCTGTGTGTGTGTGTGTGTGTGTGTGTGTGTGTGTGTGTGTTGCACTTCTAGTCTTATGAGTTTGGTTGTTTGTTGTAGGATGTTATAATTCTTAACAAGGTTGATTTGGTTTCTCCAGAGGATGATTCTGCCAATTTTCTGGAGGAACTGGAGAAGGAAATACATAGTATTAACTCACTTGCTAGTATCATTCGTTCTGTTCGTGGTCAAGTTGACTTGTCCAATATATTGGACTGTCGGGCCTATGATGCCACGGTGAGTCATGCATATCTCCATTTTTTTGGTTATATTTGTAGTTCATGCCGGTCTTTTAATAATATTCAGATTTTTCTCTAAAAAATAATATTTAACATTTTCCTTCTCAGCATGCTACCCATTTAGAATCATTATTGGAAGAAAGTCGTACTCTGTCTACAAGTGATCTTCATGATACTGGTGTGCGAACTTTATGCATTTCCGAGCTACGGCAGGTTGATCTTGAAAAGGTATTCTTGTGAAATAGTTATGATATGACTTCATTGAGTTGTTTGAAATCAATTACTATTAACTGTTTGGTGCTGTGTTAACAACTTTTCAGAAAGGTTAGCATTCATCTCATTACATTTTTGTAATTTTGATTATTCATATGTGAACTATGACCATATAGTAGCCAGAGAAAATCAACTGTAATGACTTATTTACGATTTCCGCTGCTAACATCAATTGTTTATGAACTAAGAGTATATGGTAGCCAGAGAAAATCAACAGTAATGACTTATTTACGATTTCTGTGGCTAACATCAATTTTTTATGAACTAAGACTATATAGTAGCCAGAGAAAATCAACAGTAAAAGACTTATTTACGGTTTCTGCGGCTAAAACTGTAGTCTCGGAGATAGTGGATGCTTATTTCCCATTGCTGCAATTTTTCGAAAATCAACAGTAATCATTATCTATCTGTCATTAATGTGTGATGGTCTTGTTCAAAAGGTTCGTTTGTGGATTGAGGAGATTCTTTGGGAGAAGAAAGATGGCATGGATGTATACCGCTGCAAAGGGGTTTTGAGCATTCATAATTCAAATCAATTACATACGTTGCAGGTACTGTTCAATATCAAATTATGCGACTGCTTCTCTTGAAAAGTTTAGTCTTGTGCTGCAATTACTTACTTTGCGGGTTGATCCTGTACTTATGTGGTAAATTGTTTTCATGTTGTCTTCTGCAGATATTATGTGCTATTACTTAGTCTTGTTATTCACACGCCTCTTTTTTCATTGATAATGGCAGGGAGTGAAGGAGATATATGAGATTGTGCCAACTCGTGATTGGAAAGCGGAAGAAACTCAGACGAACAAGATAGTGTTCATAGGTAAAGCCTCTACTCATGTCATGTTTTCTCGAACAGTTCCATTTACTTTATTTATTTGTTTGTTCGTTTCTTTGTTTCACCGACAGGTCATAATCTAAATGAGAATGTTCTCGCCGAGTCTTTTAGGTCGTGCGTAGTTCGTTGATTTTGAACACACTCAATTATATACGGATTCATTGCGCTACGTTGAACTCTCAATGTTGTTTCGGTTGAATACATTTCTGTCGACGTTCTCTCGACGTGTTATAACATGATGAGTGCAGATCGGTCACAATACTAGTTGATTTTCAATTCTTGCAATTATACGAATTCATTTGAACTAGAATTCTAAACTCTCTTGACGTGTTATAACAAGATAAGTGCAGTTCTTGCAATTATACGAATTCATTTAAACTAGAATTCTGAACTCTCTCGACGTACGTGAGTTGTGACACCAAAGAACCTTTCGATAACTAATTCGCCAAAAAACAAATCCCATATCAATTGAATTACTCTCCTACCATTTCCTAGGTAAAAATCGCTTGTGCCAAATCAAATACTAGGCCAAAAACATTGGTTACGTATTGTTCTGCTATATCTATATAACACTAGAAGAAAAACATCAAATCAAAGGAGCTGCATTTGCTATTTCAATGAAGCACTAGACTGCTTCTGCCCCATCACTTTGGTACTCCATCTTCAACGGTGCCGGCAGACGATTTTTGCAGTAGTTCGAGCAATCCCTGTCCATACTCGATTGCTGGTTGATTCGAAACCTCCTTGTTTATGATTCGGCATACCACGTACCTCTCAATCTGAAACAAAGAGAACAAAAACTTCACAACCTAAAACAAAAGCATATTACAAGAACCTTTGTACATTGTTTACAGCCGTACCTTATTCTTAATGCTTTCATTCAGCACATGAGGAGGTACTACACGAGGATTGAGCCTGTATTCGTTCATGACAAAGGGAGTTTTGGTCCCGTTTGGTGCCTGCCCCTTGTAGAACTTCGTGACGGTTTCAAACCCTACGATTACATCGCTGTCCTTGAACAAAAGCTCCTCTTCGTCGTCCATCACCTTCCAGTAACCACCATTTGTAGCCGTCTTAATTATCTTGCCTTCACGAGCGTCAAAGGGTTCTCTATCGGCGAAGTAATAGGCAGCATTGAAATCGGCATTATGTTTGAAGTCACCTGTGAGTCGCAGAACAATAAAGCAATGAAATTTGAACCTAAACATGGACTGAACTGACTAGCTGCATAAAACACCAATCAAATTGAAACTCACCATTCGGCAGCTGATTCGGATCACACTCGTACACATCAACCTCTTTAATAAGATCGTAGGTAGGCATTGCGCGGTCCATAATCTTGTTAAAGAGATAGTACACAACAATCTCATCTCCGGTGGGATCAAATCGATACCCTAACGGTAACCTGATCTCCGCATCTTTCTTGCCCTCTTGGACCGTCGAACACTTCAACAGATCAAACCCCTCGTTTTCGTCAGCAGATTGGGAAGCTGAGGATGCCATGGAGGAAGACATGGACAATGATGCGCAGTTGATGTTTTTGTCACGGTTTGAGATTTGAGCTCTCGAGTTGTGGGATAAGCCTTTGTTTTTGCGAACCTATACACACACACACATATATATATATATATATATAGGGAAGATAAAGTAATCAAAACAGGAATATGTATTGAATTCTAGCACGTGCAACTCTAATACATGTAGAACTTAGTTTTAGCTGGACTCATCGCTTTTACTGTTCTTACAGATACGAATCACCTATCCCAATTTTTTCTGAATCATATTACCCTATTTATATATTTTGGTTTGAATTAAACGTTAGCCAAGCCAAAAAAAGGTCACAAGACTCGATTCATAATGCAAAGCCACAAACATAATAATCAAAACCATATAGAATAGGAGAAATTTTTCAATACGGACGGACATGAAAATCTCGGATGTGGATCATACAAAATACTCAAGCTCTTGTGATTTGGTCCCACCCACCCTCTCGTTTCTAGTCTCACATTTTTATGTCTGGTGTCCCAGTGTCATATATAGAATAGAAGAATCTTTCCTGAAAACGACTAAGCCAGACGAAGATGAGGTCGGGTGAGACGTACTCTCTCTAACTCAATACGTGTATTTTGATACTACCCTCCCTCCGGCCCCACTCCCCTCATGTGTGGTAGTGGTGCCCTAAAGCAAATGGGAATGGTGTGGTAGTGGTGCCCTATAAGGAAATGGGATTCACTCTGGACCTCTTTTCCGGAGTTCCAAGAAATCTAGACCGTTCAAGAGAGAAAAAGACTCAGGCTATTCAAGTTTTTGGGTCTTTGTGAAGTGGACTAGTGAGATGGACTAAAAAGAGGGTAAAATTGAAATTGAGTAATCCAGATCTCTCCTTGTGCGAACTCCAGACACAGAGATATGGAATGAATCTCAATCCCCCATACTACCATTGCGAAACAACAATCTCTCCTTCACACTGCATAGGTAAGTTTTCTAACACAAATGGTACCATTACTCAAGTTCGAATCCCGTACAGTTATTTAAACTATCGCAGTTATGAAAAAATCATCCTCCATAAGTTATGGACCATAACAGAACCAAAATCAAAGCTCCAAGGTTGACAGGGAAAGAGAGTGCGAAAATTAAATTGAAAAAGAATTCCATAAGCAAACGGAGACGAAACACTTACCGGGATTTCGTACCAGTCGGAGCCGAAAACCCGAGACGGAGAGAGGAGGAGAAATGCGATTGCGATTGGCGTGTGTAGGGTTTTATAGCGGTAGAAGTTTGAAAGAAGACGACGGCATTTATTTGCATTTATAACGTCTTTCACGAGATACGTGCGATGAAATGAACTGTTACGATGACTTATCCCATCGGCCCACACCAGTCTTGGTGTCCAAGTAACGGGGACTCTTGCAGCAAATAAAAAAATTAAGGGAAAATTAATAAAAATGTTTTGAAAATTTTGACTTTCAACGATAACGACAAAATAAAGAGTAAAATGAATAGTACCAGAATTGATTTTTTAATGTAAAAATGTGATTTTTCATTAAAGTGAACAGAGTTTTTCGTTAAATTTTTCAAAAATAAACCGCCGAATCCCATTCCCAAATATTTCAGCTGTTCGGGCCGGGTCGGGCGTGAGTTGGCAGATTAGGGCACAATCCGAATGATTTGTTTAAGATGTTTTAGTATCCCCAGCGACGTCGTTTTGCCCTTTTCCCCCGAAACCCTTCTTCCTCTTCTTTGCTGTAGTTCTGTATGAGTTTTGATTCCTCCTCCCGGTTCCAGCTGAAATCTTCTTCCTCTTCTCGTCCAACAGGTACTTCTCAAGCTCCGTACTTCTCTTGTTCTTCGTTAATTAATCGCTTAATCTCGTTTTAATCATGTTAATTTTGTCGATTCTTTAGCTTTTGGTGTTTTTTTCTCGTTGTTACTCGTATCAATTTCGGCATAGAGTTCTTGTACGTTCGCTGTATCATCAATTAATTAAGGTTCTCGGTCTGCATAGTGGGAGGGTTTGTTTGAATACCGGTTGAGAATTTGAAAATTTTCGTAGTTTTGGTTTTGAATTCATGTCATTTTCGGAATTGGTGTTCGTTAGCAGCTCCGAGAGTGCCAAATGGATCCTAATTTCACTACGACGGAAACATTGTGACGAAAATTTCCTCACATCTGAAATTGAATCTGATATCTTTTCGGATATGGTTTATAGCTTTGTTTGTTGGGATGGGATTATAGAACGATGGT
>JAOTRO020000016.1:10197087-10207536 GCA_028566515.2 Pyracantha coccinea | reverse complement strand
AAAATATCGATGATATCGGAAATATCGGTAGTCCAAAAAAATATCGGTAATCCAAAAACACGGAAATTTCGATGAAACTATCGGGATATTATGAATATTTTAGACCATGGTAGCAGTTAATGATAGAAATAATGAGAAGTCAGATTTTTTTTTTTTTTTTTCGAAAAGAATGAGAAGTCAGATTAAAGCATACAAATTAAGTAATCATTTGGAGTGATGTATCGAAATTTTCTTTCCATGGTAACGTCGATGTCATCGGCCTCTTTGTTATCATCATGGATACTCTCTCTTTTTCTGACGTGTTTTTGTTCAGATGACAGACACGTGTAAGTGGTAGTCTTGTAATTGGAAAGTTCCAATTTGGATACGAATTTACGCATGAGGAGGGTATTGGTAGGGTAAGATGACGTACCATGCCACTGACTACACATAAACGCTCGTATTCCTTTCCAGTTGCACGGTTCTCATTATAAACACAAAATTTTATGAATTCGCAACGAATAATTTTTGAAGTAGTAACTCATACTCATTACTTATGTAATCAAATATCATTCGTCAAATATAGAAAACAAAAGAGAGGAAACTTTGTAATATGCCAGCCTCCGACCTTGTAATTTGTATCTGCCTAATTATTGTGGGGATTATATATATATATATATATATACCAAAAAGATTCGGAAGGATGGTATCGTATAATTAGAAATTTTTTTTTTAAATGAAAGAGACGAAATTTGATGGTGTCATTCATAATTTTGTCGCTTGATTAAAATTTAACACTACTTGGAGCTGTCAATTTCTTAATTTAACGAATAGTCAAGATATTTGCTCAACTTTGCTTTAAACGGTGGGGTTAAATTCACAAAAGTAGGGCCATATGTTGACTAATTTGAGCAACGTGACATACAGACGTGGAAATTTCCACCGATGCAAAAGCTGCATCTGAGGAAACTCAGATTCAAAGATTCCACTTTACCATTTTTTTTGTTGTACGATTTTATAATTCTCCACAAACCATTTCAACGCCTTAAACTCCAACTTCACTGTTTCCATCTTATCTTCTTCACGGTCTTGCAGCTTCCTGCAAAAGCTGCTTTTCTGCTGAGCACTTCTGCTTCATGTTCAAAGGAATACAGTGAAAGATCCCCAACTCTTCTGAGCAGAATCATTTGCGGAGGTTTATTGATTGTTACATGGAATGACTATTGTTTTCTGCTGACGCTGCTTTTTGGAACATCCCAAGTTGTGGGGTTCTTCCCTTTGATTGGTAGGTGATCTTTCCCACCCCACTCACTCCACTTACCCTTCATTTATTTTTATGGGTTTTTTTTTCCCTTGTTTGCTTCAAAGTTTCAAACTGTCATATGCTGAGTGGTAGGTCAAAAAAGCCATTTCTCAGGAAATTTTTTCTTTTATATTTGATATTTTTGGGTTTTTCTTGTTTGCTTCAAACTTGTTTCTGCTGGTTGGTGGATGGAAAAAAAGCCAATTCTGGTGATCCTGTGTAGTGGCTTTTGATCTGTCATGGTATGTAGTAATTAGTATGTGTTTGAAGTCTACTAGTTTCCTGCAACACTACTGATTTGATGCCTATGATTTTGAAGTCCACCAATAAAAGCGCTTTTATCAACAAAAAAACGCTTCTAATTACGTTATAAAAATTTGGAATTGCTTAAAAAGTACCTGACACAGAAAGCACCTCTCTTTTTTCAGGAAACAATTATATTCTTAATAAAATTCTGGATGTGTTCTTGTAAAAGTACTTTTAACAAAAGGGCTTTTAAGCGCTTACAAGTAGAAGTTAGAAGCATTCCCAAACGCAAACACTAGTATTTTGGCTAATCAATGCTCTCTCTGTTGGGTTTGTTCCAGTTCAAATTGTTCCATATGAATGAAATTTTCTTAAATCATAGCATACTTACTCATGTACTGAAAACAACCAAGAGATGTTGAATCCTTTGTGTGCTGTAAACAGGATCTTTCAGGCGTTCCGCTGCTGATTTCCTTACCATCTGAGTCGAACTTTTCACCTGGTTTAAAAATGTATGTGGTGGAGAGCAAAGGAGGTGCCATAGCATGCATGCTGCTTTCCCTCGTCTTCTTGGGTACATGGCCTGCTATCATCGCCATGCTAGAAAGACGCGGCCGCCTTCCTCAGCATACGTATCTCGATTACTCAATCACAAACTTCCTGGCTGCTGTACTTATCGCCTTAACATTTGGCCAGATTGGCAGCAGCACGCCTGACCATCCGAACTTTTTGACTCAACTTTCGCAGGTGAATCTTTCATGGTTGTTATGTGAGTGAATCATTCGGTAGTCCATAAGCTTAGAATGATACATATAGCGGACGCTTGCGGAACTAGTGATACAACACCTTTTGAAGCGTATTGGATAATATGTGCAGGATAATTGGCCCTGTGTTTCATTCGCGATGGCAGGCGGGGTGGTCCTCAGCATCGGAAATCTTGCCACACAGTATGCTTGGCCTTTTGTTGGTTTGGCAGTGGTAGAAGTGGTTACTTCAAGCATTACAGTTGTCATAGGTCTCCCTCCCAAACACTTTGATGTATTCGTGTTCGGAACTTTTTATGATTGGCAATGTTCTGAACTTGGTGGTGACTCTCTTCCTTTTGAATGTAACAGGCACAACATTTAATTACTTCTTGGATGACAAGATTAACAAAGCCGAGATTCTTTTTCCCGGGGTTGCCTGCTTCTTGATCGCGGTCTGTCTTGGCTCCGCTGTTCACTCATCCAATGCAGCAGATAACAAAGCAAAACTTGAAGGCATGCCAACTGATCACGTAGATGGAGAAAAGTACGTTTCTTCTTCCTATAGATATTGGAAATTAGTGTTCTTTTCGTGGTTTGCCATATTTCTTCCTTGATTCGAATCAAATGTGAGAACACTGTGATTTCAATCTTGCGGCTTATAAATTTATTTTGTTATGACAGGCCTTCAAATGCTTCCGTAATTCCAAGTGAGGGTAAGACATTCTATGAAGTTTAACATTCCATTATATACTTGTGTTGTTACTGTTTATGAGTTTCGCGTTTTCTTTCGATATGTTATATCCACAGCCGGGTTGAATGATGTGGAGGGTGGAGATGGTCCTGCTCATGGTGCCAAGGCTGGAACTGCAAAATATCTTGTACAGCTGGAGAACAGAAGATCAATTAAAGTTTTCGGGAAGAACACTTTTATAGGACTTGGCATTACTTTCTTCGCCGGACTTTGCTTCTCTCTCTTCTCACCGGCATTCAACTTAGCCACAAATGATCAGTGGCACACATTGAAGAAAGGAGTTCCTCATTTGGTCGTTTACACTGCGTTTTTCTACTTCTCATTATCTGGTACCATTGTTGCTGTCATCCTAAACATCATATTCATTTACCGCCCTGTGATGGGTTCACAGAAGACATCATTCAGAGCTTATATGAACGATTGGAATGGTAGGGGGTGGGCGTTTTTGGCCGGTGTCCTATGTGGATTCGGCAATGGTCTCCAGTTTATGGGAGGTCAAGCTGCAGGATATGCAGCAGCTGATGCAGTTCAGGTTGGTTTCATTTCATGACATAAACACATAGAGAGGCATTTGAAGTGATTGTCTTAGTGACATTTTAACCATTTTATTTACTTGAATTCGGGTTTTATAACTGCAGGCACTTCCGCTCGTGAGCACTTTTTGGGGCATCCTTCTGATGGGAGAGTACCGAAAATCATCACGAAGAACATACGTGTTGCTCTTCTGTATGTTGTTTATGTTTGTTTTAGCTGTTGCAATCCTCATGGCGTCATCGGGGCATCGGAAATGAGCATTCAACTCGAAGGTCCTAGCCCGACGGCGAAAGGAAAAAGAAAAAACGAAATGTAGCTGGTTGTGAAGATGCATTCGTCTAGTTTTTTTTGTTTGTTTTACTAAAGAAAGAAAATATGGGGGAAATTAAAGATGTGAAGAAGTGAAATTTGTAGAAATATTGTCACACTTCTGTTTGATTGATGTACGACGGTGAATAATTCCATGAGAGTTTTAACAAAACACTCTCGATACTGTTCACTTTTAACGAAAAACTACATTTTTACCTTTGCCTGATACCATTCACTCTATATGACATCATTGTTTCCAGTTTCCACGTTCATTATTTCTCTGTTATTTCAGTTCAAGAAGACGC
Organism: Pyracantha coccinea; assembly: GCA_028566515.2. Classification (NCBI taxonomy): domain Eukaryota; kingdom Viridiplantae; phylum Streptophyta; class Magnoliopsida; order Rosales; family Rosaceae; genus Pyracantha; species Pyracantha coccinea. Next base: position 10,203,363 of record JAOTRO020000016.1, on the reverse strand, counting down.
ATTGAAATGGGTACATCGACATTTTCCTACTCCGAGTGTAGATTGAGTGCTCGTTTGAGATTGTTTCTCCAGAAAACACTTATTCTCTTAAACGCTTCTTCTAGAAGTGCTTCTACTATAAAGACTTAATAGATTTCAACTGAAAAACTAAGTGCGCATCATGTAAAAGCACGCTTCCTGAAGAAGCATCTGACAAGTACTTCTACAGAAAGTGCTTCAATAACCCACAAGTACTTTCAAGTTTTTCATCATTCAAAAAGCAAACACAGTCAAAGCGTTCTTAGCTGTCAGAAAACGCTTTTAGTCCTTACAAAACTGAATCATTAACAAAAAGGGCACATTCTAAACCATTGTAAGTTGCTCTGTGCCCCAACTCCTATTTTCGGTACCATCGATAAAAACTTGCTCGAGCAGACTGGCCACTGCTCGACATGTTTTGACATATTTGAAACTGAGACCTCTTCAGTCCATTCCATCCGGCAAGGTATACACGTTACAAGTTACGCTTTATATGCTTACTCGTTAAAAAAACATACAGATGAATGTATAACATTTGTCACCCCAAGAAAAATTTTCTGCTCGAGTGTTAAGATGATGGGAGGCCCTTCTTCCAATCAGTAGCCAGAACCGAGGGTGAAATGATCAATATCAGCTGTAAACATCTGTGTTGTTGTATACGAAGATCTCATCAATGGTGACGTTCCTGTCAAAGCACTTTTAAGTCAGTTTTATATAAATCATCGGTTTCGCCTCTTTTTATATTTTAGAAAGTTACTAATGATTACCTAGTCAATCTTTCCATCCGAAGGCCCACAGATCCAATTTGCCTTCCAAACGATTGTAGGTGATAAGAGACGTTCTGTTTTCCAATCCGATGTCTTTAACTGCAATATAGGATGTTCAGCGATCCAGTTACCCAAAAATGTAAAACTGATCAAATTAATCTCTAAAATGTAGTACCTTCTGAATAAAATCTTCATAGTGTTTATCCATCCATGCTTGGCTTTCAGAATGAAGGATTCGGCGTTTATCTGTAAGATTTGCCATGGCATTTGCATGGAAAAATGACTGCAATACATCTGTCGCTGTAGAATCTTTATGCATGACAATGCAGATGTTCCCTTTCCTCTCCATTAGCAAGTACCTGGCTGTAAAGTTAAGCAGACAACAAAATAAGTAGCAAAGTTTACGGTTGAAATTCAATTGATAGAAGTACAAAGCAGAGATCAACCTTTCTTATAATGAGATCCCGCAGAATGCAACAGGTCCTTCCTGATTAAGAATATCATTCAAAATGTCAGTCACATGCACAAAAAATAAAACTTATCAAGCCATAATCTTGAATGCCTAACATCTAAAGATATGCACAGCACCGCTCTTTAGCGTTTGATATGAGATGACAGAAGACAGATGATTCCTAAGGCCTACAGGAAAATGAAGTTTAAAGGGCAAGAAAAGAAACTCACAGTTCCTGATGATTTAGTGAGGATACCCTGACACCTAAAGATACATCCACATGCATTGACTCTGTCTTCTTTAAGCTCCATGAAGATGCCCATATGGGTAAAACGTGCTCCATCTTAGAGACCTGTTGAGGAGAGAGAACTGGAAACAATTTCATATTTAAAATCTCATGCAATAAAGATGAAAGTGTGAACAAAAACAATCTTGCAACATCGAAGTTGAATTTTCACAGAAATTAACATTTCACGGGAATCAACATAACAACCACAACAACAACAACAACAACAACAACAACAAAGCCTTTTCCCACTAAGTGGGGTCGGCTATATGAATCCTAGAACGCCATTGCGCAATCAACATAACAACCAAGTTCCCAAAATTTTATAGCAGAATGCTAGGGCAGGTTAAACCCAATCTTTCATAGGAAAATATACGTTGAACAATCATTTTGGCATATCAATGTAATACATGACCATTGTAAAGATGGATAATGTTGTAGTTTTGATCATGTACATCAGCAGATATGCTGTTTTTAAGGACAATTCTTTTAATGATCACTATAAACTGCGGTAGCGGAGAAAAAATAATCAGCTGGCCTTAGGGGACAACAAGGAATAGTAGTTGCGTACCTTGGCCAGTTTTCATGAAATGCTGCAAAACAATTGAGCACCTCTCAGGGTTCAAAGAATTTAATGCAAGGCATTGAACAGCCTTGTAGTTTGCTGGTGCAGGAAAAACAAGTATCACATAACTGCTCTGAAAATTATATCTGTAATTAACTTTTTGCATAGCATTTGGTCACTATGGCTTCTGGAAGGTTGCATGTCAGCAACCATGGCAATGGTACTTACCATACATATGGAACACGGTGAGAGACAAAAAGGAAAACCAAATAGCTAGTGGGTGTCCCATGGTAACGCGAGCAAGAAGCATACCCAATGCCATACCAACCATTGTTGCCACTGTCTCTTGACTTCCTTCCTATCAATGTAAAAGGATGTTAAAGGACAATACTAGCGAACTTATATCAGACGGTCCTTGTCTAAAGGTTAGAATGATTGTGCTGGTACCTTAGCAGATATATCTGCTGCATTACTCTGAAGGGCAAAATGTTGTGTCAAAGCAGCTCTAGTAGCTCCACTTGCAACACCAGCTAAATGAGACGAAAATTCTGATCAAGCTCTATACTTGGGCAACGGATACCATATCACATTATACGGATTACTATATTTTCATTTTATGGGACACAGGGACTTACTGAATGATCTCGATATGCTTCCTAAACAAACCACAAACACAAAAGCCGATGGAAACAAAGGTGAAACAAGGTCCATCAACATTCCTGCAATGAAAAAACAGCCTGTCCAGTCAAATTAAGACAAAAGGTTACACTGAATAACCTCAAACTACAAATAATATAAGGTTTTCAAGATGATCTCCAAACTTGTAACGATTAAATTAAAAACCGGTTACATCATACCAAGATCATTCATAAGATCTGCAACTAAGCGCCACATTTTGGCATTGCTATCCAGATTCGAGCCCTGAAGAATAAGAGTTGATGCAAGCCAAGAAATGGTAAACAGATGATGAACACAATAATGAGAATTCTTAGAAAATAGCAAATTTCAGTCACGGAGCCACCAGCCAAAAGAGTACATAAAAAGCATCCAATACCATGAATACATAAGAAGGCACAAAAGTTTCTACAGGTTGTAATGTAAATAGTACACGGCATGAGCCATAAAACAAGAGTATCGCACCTGATAGAACGTGAATAAGATACCTCCAAGCATTCCAGTTAAGTCTCTCAAAAACCACTGCAACATTCTCAACATTGACAGAAAAGAAAAAAAAAACGCCTCATTCACTAAGCATTGCAAGCTCAAATACTCGGTGAAGCTTTCTCTTTCACCCCAATTCCCAACATTGAAGCTATAAGTAGAAAATTTGTACCTGAAAGGTGGCACCAATTACCGTAGCCGATTTCTCACCCACCCCAATAGCACTCAGCAGAGCCTTGGAGTAAATAAAATGTAGAATTAATTAAATCTAGTAATCAGCAAGGGAACTTCACAAAACTCTACAAAAATATGATGCTTACTTGTGTAGAAAGCATGGTCCTTATGTAAGTAGAAAGACCCTTGAACAAAAATCAAATTAAGAAATTAATCATCATATACAATTAGCACTAATTATGCAGTAATTCAATTTACTAGAGCAATAAAAATTAGAAAGCATTTAGTTGGTTATATTTGTATATTTACCTGGAGTAAATCCCAGACTTGGAAAGGGACATAATCTGGAGTTACACTGCTGGGAAAGCCCTGCATAACCCCAATACCAAAGTTAATAACCAAAAGAAAAAGGCTTTAAATTTGAAAAATGCACGAATTAAAAAAATTAAAATACAGGATTTATAAAAAAAAATTAAAAAAAAACTCGCCTCTGGTACAAATGCTTCGAGAATTCGCCTCCAAACATGGTGGAAAGGGCTACCGGATCTTCGAATTTGGAGAAAAAATTCAAACTTTTATCAGAGATTAAACGAGCTGAATTTATAAAATAAAAAAAAAAAGGAAAAGCGCCGGGAAAAGGAGAACCTTTGGATGGAGAGGGAAGGAGACGCAGTGATGGTGGCGGTTCTGGAGAGTTTGGTGGAAGAGGAGCCGTTCCATTCTTCCACTATGATCTCTGCTGATGCAACTTCCATGGCCGATTGCTTCAGTGCCTCCGTTGATTCAGAGAAGCGAACAATTGACTTATTAAGTTCCCTTTAGAATTAAAAATAAAATAAAAACAAAAACAATTGACCTATTAAGTTAGGTTAAAATTGTCACTTAGTAATATAGTTTGACGATATTGTTCTTCACTTGTAAATGATAGGTTTTAAGTTCGATTCTCGTCAAATATAAATTTGAACCAAATAATCATGACTCGTCAATTATGAGCACTTAGTTTACTCTCGCACCCCCTTAATGTATCTCTTATTTGAAAAAGTTACTTCAAAAATCAAAAAAAAAAATTAAAGAAGTTACTTTAAAATTAAAATCTAAAAAAAAATAAAACAAACAAACAGTTACTTTAAAATTAAAATAACCATATTATTATGGTTCGCCAATTACGAGAGCTTAACTTACTCTCGTACTCCTTTAATGTATCGCTTATTTGAAAAAGTTATTTCAAAATTAAAATAAATTAAAGAAGTTACTTTAAAATTAAAATCTTGAAAAAAATAAACAGTTACTTTAAAATTAAAATAACTATATTATTATGGCTCGTCAATTATGAGGACTTAATTTACTTCCTCACCCTTTTAGTGTATCGCATATTTGAAAAAGTTACTTCAACATTAAAATAAATTAAATAAGTTAAATAATCATATTATTATAGCTCCCCAATTATGAGGACTTAACTAACTCGCGCACCCCTTAATGTATCGCTTATTTGAAAAAGTTACTTCAAAATTAAATCAATTCAAAATCCAAAATTAAAATAAATTTAAAAGTTACTTTAAAATTAAAATCTAAAAAAAAACTTCAAAATTAAAATAAATTCAAAAAATTTAAAAATTACAAAAAATTCAAAAAGTCAATTTAAAATTAAAATCTAAAAAAAAAAACTTAGGAAAAGGGCGCTAGAAGGAGGGTTCGAACCTCCGACCTTGTGGTTAACAGCCACACGCTCTAACCAGCTGAGCTATTCCAGCATTTGAGAGTATGTGACCTAAATAAATATATTTACTCACTATGCAACTTTAATATAGTCAGTAAATTTCTTCCAATGTATTATGAACTTTATACTTACTTCACTTTATCTTCTAAGTTTAAATTTAGTTTTGAGCCGCCCTAAATTCTCAATTCGTGCTAATCTCCAATAGTTATTTTTGTTCATTTCATCAGATATAATGCAAATAACAAACTTGTAAAGTCATAGATGTCAACAAAATGCTACATTCATAAAAAAAAAAAAGTTTTGAGTTATGAGAATTTTTAAGAGAAGAATTGAAACTTATGTCACAATCAAGCAGATTCATAGCTTACAAATATCGAACCCGGGATCTCTCCTTTTTTTTTTACGAAGCTGTTGTTCGCACTTTTCTACTCATTCATTGAGCCACCTGTCGTGGTTACTTACTATAAATTATTTGTTATTTACCCGTAATAAATAGAGCGTTTCTTATAAGATGTAAGGGTAAACTCAACCTTCTCATACAACCAATCACGCAATAGTTAGTGAACTGAATAATGACAGATACTAATTATCTGATGAACATTGGGAAAATTTGAAAATTTAGAGGAGCTGAAAATAAAATTCAAGTTCATGGGGGCAAAAGTATAAACAAGTCTATAATTGAGGGGCACTTCCAAATTTTCCCAAAGATGATGAGCTCTGTAAATTACAAAATCCAGATTCCAGAGCAAGGAGGAAGAAAGAAAAAGTTTGAATCTTTGGATGAGAGAATGTGGAGAAAACTAGAAGCTCTCACTCATCTTCTTCCCCACAGAAGAGGAAGAGCCTTCTCCTCAGCACCTGAAATCCCAACCCTCTACTCCTTCCTCCAACCTTCAATCTCTTCAAGAGGGGCCCACCTCCCACCTCCCTCCTCCTCCCTCCGATCCCACAGCGACCTCCCAACCCCGCCGCCCAAAACCCTGTCCCCCGACCACATCGCCGCCCTCGAGACCGCCCTCCACAAGTCCCTCATAACCCACAACACTGATGAGGCCTGGAAGTCCTTCAAGACCTTCACCGGCACCTCCGCCTTCCCCAGTAAGTCGCTCACCAATTCTCTAATTACCCATTTGTCCT
>JAOTRO020000016.1:10155729-10166135 GCA_028566515.2 Pyracantha coccinea | reverse complement strand
CTCATTGTTTTGACACTGCCAAATCTCGATCAGAATGTACTGTGCTGCCCAAGGTCTGTTACTTGTTTTTAGCAAAGTTTAGTCGGGTTTGGCCCCAATACACCTATCTTGATTCATACTTAGATGCCACTTGCTAGCATCACTTCAAGAAGATGTTGAGCAATGAGTGTCGTCTTTTATAAAGCTTGCTTTGATTATGAATGTCATATGTTTGTGTTTTGTGGTGGGCAGTATGTCTCGACAGAGAGGAAGCTTCTGAAATGGGGAAGACCAGGTAATAGGTTTGGGAGAGTTACAGGGATCCACCCTTCAGACAGGAATCTCCTGTTCCGCAGCCTTGGGTTACGGATGGCTCGCAGCGGGATCGCATCATTCGTCATGGTCGGAAGTTATTTCTTGGCTGTGGATCTTCCTGTTTGAAGAGCAAATTAACTGCTATAGAATGCTTAGTTGAACACAATGAAAAAAGAAGAAGAAAGAACTGGATTTATAGGTGTATACGTTGGCTGCTTTGTTATCTCATTGAAACTGGACATCCGAATAAGCCAAAGACATTGATGAAAGTTAGCTTCGGTGGGTTGTACGATTCTTCCTCCTTTTACCAAAACAATGCTAAAAAGTTTCGTTAAATAATCATTTTGTTTTTAGTTTCTTCTCCTTTCACCAAAACAAAGCTAAAAATTTCCGTTGGATAACCTTTTTTTTAGTTTCTTGCTCTTTTCACCAAAACAAAGCTAAAAAGTTCGTCTGGGATAGTCATTTTATTTTTAGTTTCTTCCCTCTTCACCAAAACAAAGCTAAAAAGTAACGTATAATAATTATTTCGTTTTTTAACTAAAATGAGGATATTTTTGTTCAATCAACTTCTTTCCTTGTTTTTTCATTAACGGAGAATTTTTACACTTTTTCATTAACGGAGATTTTTTCACAAAATGATCGAAATAATTGACGATAAACGAACTCAGGAGTCATGATCATTTTTATCAATTTCAATGTCAGAATCAAAATAAGAAGTTATACCATCTTAAAAATTATTTTGGCTACAAAGCCCCTTCCCTATGAGAAGAAAAGAAGATGAAGATATTACGACGTGTCGTTTCCTCGATCAAGTAGTTTTAGCTAGGGTTTTAGGTGCAGAGATTTCCAAAACCTCTGCGGAATTCTCACCCAGTTCATGTCCGAGAAGACATGAATACCAGACGAAATCCTCCGACTTATTCTCCATAATCCAATCCTTCCTTTCTATTGCAATTTATAATTTCACAAAAAACCCAAAAAATAGAAACAAAAATGTTGCACGGCGGCGCTCTGCCAAGAACCTCGCCGCTCTTCTCCTTCTTCGTCAAAATCCCACTCCCCCTAATCTCCCGAACCTCCCGCCGTTTCTTCCGCCCAATTCTCCGCTCCCCGAAACCTAAACCGACCCTAAATTCCACCGGCAGCTTCTCCATGGACAAAAGACTCAACCTTTGCACTCTGGCTCTCTCCGATAACTCGCCGTCGCCGTCTCCGTCGTCTCCGGCGGTTTCCAATAAAGCCAAGAAGAAAGCGCGGCGGGAATCTCCGGAGGGGGTCCTTAGGCACAAGCTAGATATGTGCTCCAGGCACGGCCAGCTGGTCCAAGCTCTGAGCCTTTACGACGAGGCCAGGAGCAATGGGGTCCCGCTTAGCCTGCACCATTACAATGTTTTGCTCTACCTTTGCTCCTCCAATGGCGGCGGTGATGGCGGTGATGCGGGTTTGAAGAGGGGGTTTGAGATTTTTCGCCAGATGGTTGAGGATAAGGTTGTCCCCAATGAGGCCACTTTTACCAGCGCGGCGAGGTTGGCAATCGCGGGGGAGGACCCGGAAATGGCGTTTCATTTGGTGAAGCAGATGAAGGGTTTAGGAATTCCGCCGAAATTGAGGTCTTACGGTCCGGCATTGTTTGAGTTCTGTAAGAAGGGGGAGGCTGATAGAGCTTATGCGGTTGATGCTCACATGGTTGAATCCGGGGTTGTGGCGGAGGAACCTGAGATCACTGCTTTGATAAAAGTTAGTTCTGATTCGAGCAGAGGTGACAAGGTTTATGAGATGTTGCAGCGGTTGCGGACCACGGTTAGGCAGGTCTCGGAGTCAACTTATGGGGTGGTGGAGGAGTGGTTTAAGTCCGAGGAGGCGGCGAAAGTTGGGGTGGAGACTTGGGATGTGAATAAGGTGAGGGAAGGGGTTGTGAGAGGAGGTGGAGGGTGGCATGGGCAAGGGTGGCTTGGGAGTGGGAATTGGAGAGTGGAGAGGACTCAGATGGATGAAGCAGGGACATGCTCTTGTTGTGGCGAAAAGCTTGTCTCTATCGACATTGATCCGAAAGAGACTGAGAATTTTGCTACCTCTTTGAGCAAATTGGCTAGCCAAAGGGAGGTTCGGGGTGATTTCTTTCGATTCCAGGTGTGACTTTTTGTTTGTCTTCAGTGTCTAAGATTTAAGAAAAATGGTTACCCTTGATGCAAGTTTAGCATATATGATTGCATTGACTTATCTGGTTTGCTCAAATGGTTTAACTTGCTTGATATGCATCTTTATATTCATATCTTTACATTGACGAGGAGAGCTCCGCTTGGAGGGCCTTGTGGAGTTATATGGATTGTGTGATACTGGTACTAGTGTAATACGATATCCCTATTCGGAAAATAAGTTTGTAACTAGGTCTGGCAAAAAATGGAACTTTATTAAGAGGCACAACTTTATTAGAAAAACACCAACCCCTTGCGTGGGAAGCAGTAAGGGAGAGGTTTCTTGTGTTTTCCTGTTATGTATTCATGATGCTGGTTTCGATAATTAGTCATTATTCGTCTATACTTTTTATTTTGTTCGATTCAGGCAAATGATATATAATATGTTTGTCAGCTGTCCTGATTGATTAGAAGTTAAACTCATCCAGGAGTGGCTTCAAAGGCATGGTCCATTCGATGCTGTTGTAGATGGTGCCAATGTCGGTCTTATCAATCAACATAATTTCAGCTTTTTCCAGGTGAGTGGCAGACTATGATTAGTTTCGTGACACGCTGTCTTTTGACTTCTTCGTATCAGATATATGAATGGGCTGCGTAATGACCATCTTTGTTGTAGCTCGATACTCTGGTGAACCGGTTACGCCAAATGAGCCCATCAAAGAGATTGCCACTTGTTATATTGCACCAAAATCGTGTAACTGGCGGCCCTGCTCAGAATCCTAATAACAAGAGATTGTTAGAGAGCTGGAAAAAGTCCCGTGCACTTTACGCTACTCCAGTGGGTTCAAATGATGATTGGTAAGTTTGTGTCTCTTGACTGATCAAAGGGTTGGACTGAGCTGTTAGACATGAATAGTTGTAGTCAATATATACTGCAATTTGTTTCCATGACTTAAATCATCGAAAAATCAAACTTGTGTCTAATTATTACCAAAGTTTACCTGTGCCTAAAATATAGTCCTTTGCGATTTGTAGGTACTGGTTGTACGCTGCTGTTAATTGCAAGTGTTTGCTGGTGACAAACGATGAGATGAGAGACCACTTGTTCCAACTTCTAGGGACTAGTTTTTTCCCAAGATGGAAGGAAAAACATCAGGTATCACGCGTCTGCTGACTATTGTTTTCATGACTTGCAAGAATCTTTTGCATGTAAACGTTTGTTGTCCATATGCAAAGAGCTTGAAGGATTTTCGCTTGGATCCGTTTTCAAAACTACCCCCAAATTTCTCAAAGAAGACAAGGGGAAGAAATTTGAAATGGGATCTTAGCTGCTATCGGATTTCTTTCTTACATTAGCATGGCAATGCCGGTAACAAGAAATTCGAAAAAGAACTGTGCAGTTACATTTGTTTGTACGTTGCAGGTCTGATTGTCCGTCTCAAGGCGGGGACTTAAGCTTCACATGCCACCACCTTACTCGATTGTAATTCAGGTGCGAAATCAGCCGATAATCTCATTTTTTTCGTTCATCCGGTTGTTCAGTTTAGTCATAACCTTTTGGTTTAGTTAAATAATGCATTGTTGATAAATACTTAACAGGAAGCAGAGGATGGGAAGTGGCATGTGCCAACAACCACAGGTGACGACATTGAGACCCCAAGGCAGTGGCTGTGTGCTACCAGAGCCAGAAATGCTAAGGGACTTACTAAAAAATGAGACTTTTTATAAACTCTATGTCACCTCATGCTTTTGGTACAATGTTTTATAAACTGTGTGATGGCAGAGCGTCGAGAGTCCTAGAATTGACATTAAGCTATGAAGTGGCAGAGCATTTCACATACAAAATAGGGAGGGAGGTTTTTTTTTTAAATTCTAAATTATGCTAAAGTGATTTTTAAAGATAAATTATAATTCATTGTACAGCATGATAACATTATTTATCTAATGATATTTTGTTTCCATCATTAAGATAAGTTCTCTATTTTCCTTGATTAAAAAAATAAGAAAAGACGTAGATAATTACTTGTTAATAAATTTAAAATTTTGATTGAGTCCTTATTGTTTGGGTTAATATTTGAATATTGAGCTTGAATGAAGGAAGGTCCAAGGATGTCAAATTAAATAAAGATTTGCCCGAAGTCCAGCATCGAGCCCAAAGACAAACTGAAGCCTTCTCATCCACGACACAAACCATGTATCTATAACTGAAGTGACAAGTGATGTAAACTGATGACTCACTACCCTCCAAGACGCTTACGAGCAAGAGCAATACCCTAACCCTCGGGCCAAATCGCCTATAAAAGGAAGAAGAGACAACATAGACAAGGACACTCAACCGATCAAACTTACAAACTCTGCTATCAAGCCAGTTCGCACCCTTCAAACTGAAATCAACCCAGATTCAGACCTGTTACAATAGTTTCCTTAGAAAACCTATCTTTTCTCTAGTATAAAAGCTCTGCTACCATTCCCAATGATGTAGTATCGATTCTCTTGTATAAACCAGTTTACCATTCATCCCTTTTAGCATACAACCCTTCGTAAATTCATAGATAAGTGACTGCAAGAGGTTCAACCTTGCAAAACAAGGTGAAATCTTGCCCAAGTCTCTCTGTTTGTCCTCTAAATTAGTAGATCTATTGTTTAATACACTTTTCAACATGTATTCAAGTCATTTCTATCTGTTTTTTATTTATTTTAAGAGTCCCATTTGCATCTGGGTATGGTTAACTTAATGGATACGTTTCCACTAAGAGCAATTTTAATTTGGAACCAAACAAATGACTTAAAGGGTTTTGGACTCCCTCCATTCGAACATACAAGATCATGAACTAAAAGTCATTGTTTACAAGGCAATAAAAATAACTTAATACAGACTTAACCCATCTGTAACGATCATTTGATAACAAGAAGTTTGAGTAACTTGGGACGCAAGTAATCGACTTAAAACACACTTGTTCTACATCTGCTATACTGAGACAGCTGTGGCACACATAAGCATTTAGTTAGTTTTGATTGTGAACCTCAATGCCTATAACTAAAGCCCCATAAAGACACATTTCAGAACTAACTTCAAGCTCTTATTGCAGCACACAAGACAAGTAAGAGCTCAACTACCAAACATACATATCTAAAGTGCCAAATCCCTTGGGGAGTTGTGAGAGGGGCCAGATCCACATTTTGCCACGAACACTTATCCTAATCATTAATTGTTAAAATTGATATAATAATTTTTTTACTACAAAGTTCCAATATGAAAATTTATCTTGTTCTAAGGATTATAACCTACTTTTTGCTTGTACATACTAAAACTAGGTTAACGCTAACACATTAACTTGGTATGAAGCAAAACAAGAATTACATAACGTACCAGAATTAGGAATTCCTAACGTACATAAATTAAGATTGCATAATATACCAATCATGTCCCACAATTTGCACGTTATGGTTAATGGAATGTTAGACGGTTAGTTGTATTTTTTAGAATTTTAATAATATCTTTTATTTGGGTAATAAAATGCGTCGTTTGAAACAAATCATGATATGATACGGAACAAAATTGTAATTTTCTTATTAAAGATTAAAATAAAGAATGTCGGATCAAAAAGTTTAGCGATTATAAATGTTTAATTGAAAATTCAAAATTGAGCGCCTATTTCAAAACACTTCCGGTAGGCTGGGTGGCAGATACACACCGCCACCTGGACAGACATGCAGGGGTCCCACATCCTAAAAGTCCTCGCGGGCCCCAGCCTCGCACTCTCCCCATTGGTCATTGAATTTTCCGACCCAAAAAACCAGAAGAAAAAGAAGCCCAATAAATTTAAATAATTCGCAGAAACACCAAAGCCCCCCCCCGAGTCTTCGTTTTCTCCAAGAAGCAGGAAGAAGCAGATTACAGAAGACGAAGAAACAAGGAGAAGGCAAAAGCCAAAAGCCAACCGCGGTCTTACCCTTTGTTCCCGAGAAGATGAAATGCCATCTGCTTTTTAAAACCGCGCTTTTTCTCAACGTCTTCTGCTTATGGAGTAGCGTTTCTGGGGAGGCGCTGTTTTCTGAGAAGTCGATTTTGCTCGAGATCAAGAGCTCGGTTTCCGACCCGTATGGGGTTCTCTTCGGCTGGAGATCCAACAGCTTCGATCACCACTGTTCGTGGGTCGGGGTCTCATGCGACACCAATTCGAGGGTCGTTTCGCTCAGTCTCGGCGGCAGCGGTGCCAAAGGAGGTAATTTTCGAGCTCTCCCTTGCTCTCAGAGTTTGAAATTTCAATTTCCGTATGATGGGTTCGGTGTTTGGAGGAAAATTTTGGTTAGTGGAAAATTGGGTGGAAAGGTTTCGCCTTGGGTGGGAAAGCTCAGTGAGCTTAGAGTTTTATCGCTGCCTTTTAATGAACTGGGTGGTGAAATTCCGAAGGAAATTTGGGGGTTGGAGAAACTTGAAGTGCTTGATCTTGAGGGGAATTTGTTAAACGGAAATTTGCCAACCCGGTTTTCGGGTTTGAGGACGTTGAGGGTTTTGAATCTTGGGTTTAATAGAATTGGTGGGGAGATTCCTTTTTCGCTTTCGAAATGTGTGGATTTGGAGGTGCTGAATTTGGTAGGTAATGAAGTGAGTGGAACCATTCCTGGGTTTGTTGGTCGTTTTGCAAAGTTGCAGGGGCTTTATTTGGCTCAAAATAGGTTAAATGGGTCTATACCAGCCACATTTGGAAGCTATTGTCGAAATCTTGAATATCTTGATGTGTCGGGAAATTTCCTTGTTGGGAAGATTCCTGTTAGTTTGGGGAATTGTCGGCGGTTACGGACTCTTTTGTTGTTTTCAAATATATTAAATGGTGGCATTCCTCTAGAACTTGGTTGGATTCGAATGCTTGAGGTTCTAGATGTTTCAAGAAATAGCCTTAGTGGGCCAATCCCCGCTGAGCTTGGACAATGTGTCAATTTATCTGTTCTTGTCCTATCGAATCTTTTCAATCCGTTGACAACCAATCAGAATACAAATCGAGATACATCAATTGATTCATCTAGTGGTTTGCAGGATGATTACAATTATTATGAAGGCTCCATTCCTGAGGAAATTACAACCCTTCCAAATTTGAAAATAGTTTGGGCTCCAAGGGCAACCCTTGAAGGAAAGCTTCCAGGCAATTGGGGTGGTTGTGTGGACTTGGAAATGTTGAACTTAGCTCAGAACCTTTTCAGCGGAGAAGTCACTGGAGTATTTGAAAGATGCAAGAAGCTGCATTATCTAAATTTGGGATCAAATAAGCTGAGTGGGAAGATCGATGAGAAGCTTCCAGTTCCATGTATGACTGTTTTCAGTGTCAGTGGGAACTTCATGTCTGGACCTGTCCCCAAGTTTCTGTACAGATTGTGCCCCCAGGTGCCCCCAAATTCAGATCTTGTCCAAGTCAACAATCCATCATTTCCATATCAAGTGCTCTTTACTTGCCAAACTCAGCTTGATAGCCATTTGCCTCTTTCAGGTGGTAGTTTAACTGTGGTTCATGATTTTAGCGGTAACAACTTCACTGGTCCAATCCAACACCTCCCTCTTGCAACTGAGAGACTGGGGAAACAGACTGTTTATGCATTTCTTGCTGGTGGGAACAAGCTCACGGGATCATTTCCTGAAATCTTACTAGGAAAGTGTGACGGATTAGATGGAATGATTATTGATATTAGCGACAATAAGTTGTCAGGTCAAATTCCTTTTCAGATTGGTGCAATGTGCAGATCTCTTAGATTCCTGGATGCCTCTGGCAATCTTTTATCCGGGTCAATACCTTCAGATATTGGGGATTTGGAATATCTCGTCTTTCTTGACTTGAGCAGGAACCAGCTGCAGGGTCAAATTCCTGCTGGTATCAGTCATTTGAAGTATCTTAAGTATCTGTCCCTGGATAACAACAACCTCACTGGTGCAATTCCTGCTAGCTTTGTGTGGTTGCACTCCCTTGAAGTTCTAAAGCTGTCTTCAAATTCTCTTTCTGGGGATATTCCGCAAGGTCTTGTGAACTTGAAAAATATAACTGTTTTTCTGCTTGATAACAATAAACTCTCTGGGCACATCCCTTCAGGCTTGACTAATCTGAAATCCCTATCTACATTCAATGCCTCCTTCAATAACCTGTCTGGTTCATTTCCATTGAACAATATTGTGATGAACTGCAGCGGTGTCCTTGGGAACCCTTTCCTTATTCCATGCCATATTGTTTCACTAACTGCTCCAGCTTCAGATCAGCCAGATAGTTATGGGAGTTCACAACATAACCCTGATTCTCTATCAGCAACTACTGGTGGTGATGATAATAGTGGATTAGGCACAATTGAGATCGCATCCATAGCAGCTGCATCAGCTGTTGTTTTGGTTCTGCTCTCTCTTGTTATCCTGTTCTTTTATATGAGAAAGTGGATACCAGATTCCAGGGTTCAGGGTTTTGAATATAAAGAAATGACTCTGTTTACAGACATTGGGGCTCCATTGACATTTGAGAATATCGTTCAAGCAACAGGGAATTTTAATGGCAGCTACCACATTGGCAGCGGAGGATTTGGGGCCACTTACAAGGCCGAAATTGCTCCAGGAATCACTGTAGCTGTGAAAAGGCTAGCTGTTGGAAGGTTTCACGGTGTTCAACAGTTTCATGCTGAGATTAAAACCCTTGGTAGGGTGAGACACCCAAACCTGGTGACTTTAATAGGTTACCATGCCAGTGAAACTGAGATGTTGCTCATATATAATTATTTACCAGGAGGGAATTTGGAAAACTTTATCAAGGAGAGATCTCGGAGGCCCTTTAATTGGCAAATTCTCCACAAGATTGCTTTGCACATAGCCCGTGCACTTGCTTATCTGCATGGCGAGTGTATTCCGCGTGTCCTACACCGTGATGTCAAGCCAAGTAACATACTGTTGGATGATGAGTTCAATGCTTACTTGTCTGACTTTGGATTATCTAGGCTTTTGGGAACTTCAGAAACACACGCAACAACTGGTCCGGCAGGGACTTTTGGGTACGTAGCACCAGAGTATGCTATGACTTGCCATGTGTCTGAAAAGTCTGATGTTTACAGTTACGGTGTGGTGCTGCTTGAATTGATGTCGTACAAAAAACCCTTGGACCCTTCGTTTTCATCACATGGCGATGGTTTCAACATTGTCTCTTGGGTGGACATGCTGTTAGAAAAGGGTCGGGATAAGGAGGTCTTCATAGAAGGGCTATGGGATGCAGGACCCCAGAATGATCTAGTTGAGATGTTGAATTTGGCTGTCGCGTGCACAGTCAAGACCCTCGCCTCTAGGCCAACAATGAAGCAAGTCGTGGAAAGATTAAAGCGAATCCAACCTGTTTCAAGGAAGGCGGATAACGAGCAAAGTATAGAGCTAGCGATCATAGCCTAGAAGTGTAGAAGGTATGACATTCTTGTAGTTTGTACATTTCTGCGTAGTTGAATTTTGGTTTCCAGTTTGTTGTTTTTCCTGCAACAAGCATATTCTGCTGAGCTGAGAAATTTTTTCAACCCTGCGGTTATACAAGTAGATGTCTCAGTTCATTTTCAATTGATCATCTATAATCTTAACTGAAAAATGGGTAGTCGTTGCTGCAATTTGCAGCATATTCATAGAGAGCGTAATTTTGCAGCTGACGGGTTAGCCAAATTGGGTTTAAATAGCGTAGATTTTCAAGTACTTGTGGAATCTCCTCCCTGTTTAGTTCAAACTTTCCAATGACTGCTTTGGTGTCACTAGAGCTAGACTAGTTGTTCAAACTTTCCAATGTCGTAAAGAAAGGTTGCACACTATTTTTTAAACCTTAAAAATAAAACGGCACAAGCATGTACAGGATCTTATTACCCAACAAGTCAAATATTAGTCCAGAATAAAATCCAGACAGGATTTTTTTATATTTTTTTTAACATTGTGGGGAAGATACCTGTCCTAAACCCAGAGCTAAATTATAAATTTTAGGG
>JAOTRO020000016.1:10100377-10110605 GCA_028566515.2 Pyracantha coccinea | reverse complement strand
AGCCTTCGACGCGCGACGGCCAGGCCTCGGGGCTCTTGTAGCAGAGGAAGACGTGGCGGCCGTAGGCGTTGACGGTGTTGACAACGACGACGGGGAGAATGACGTCGGTGAGAAAGACGACGGCGAGAGGAGGTGTCGTGGCGAACGAAGTGCGAGAGAGAGGGAAAGGAACCGGACTAATAATCCACTCCTTTTGGAAGAGTTTATTATGCAGGTGTATACCTTACTAAATAGGCAAACTGACTAAATTAATCTGGTAACTATTTAATATTGGAGGACACCAAACAACCGGCTCCGTATAATTAGTCCTATCCGATGCTCTATACGGTGTGCCAAACGAGACATAATAAGGAGAGTTACAAGACCAAACCCCCTTGCACTTGCACTAGGTGCTATTTATTTTGGAATTAAGGAGATCAATGTTCCCAGTTTCCAAAACGGACCAAAAATGCAAAAGGTTGTTGAGGTCAACGAATGCCTCTGAGGATTTTCTCCCTATTCTCTTTTTGAGGATCTAAGAAGTTTTACATCGTGTTCATTTATTGTATATTATGCGAATATAATGTAAAAATCTTCGAGGTCCTCAGAAAGAGAATTCAAAGAAAATGTAGCAGTAAATAATACGTTAAGAGAGAGAGAGAGAGAGAAACTGTAAAAACTGTCGTACAACTCCACTGTACTCCTTACCCAAAAAGAAAACAGAGAGAGGAAAATCTCAGGAAATCGTTTTACTCATTGACGACTCCGATGACTCATTCATCGTCCTTGCAACCAGACTTTGTTTGTCGTGTTTATGTTTTTTTTTCGTGTAATTAATTATTTTAACAAATGATATTGTATCAAATCTGTTATCTTAATAAGTTTTTAACAGTTAATGAAAATCATGTCATTTTTAGTTGGTATAATAAGTCATGTAATAAATTATTATGTCTGATGTTTAGATCTTCGAAACAAAATATTATCAGATTTTTTTACGATTACCTGATACCGAATCGACTCGTAAAAACCAACTGGTTAACTGGTTGATTTGGAATCTACTAATCTATTGTTATATCAATTTTCTTGTGCACAACAATGCATTATAAGCAAGCTATAAACTATTTACATAATTACAAGTTTTTATCTTCAACCATGTGTCCCTCGAGCTCAAATTCTATGCATTTTCTTAATATAAACGCAAGTATCGCAAAAATAATGTATTATTAAGTTAAAATACTATATAACGGTGAACGCGTTTCATGTAAACAACTGTATGTTTGTTTTCCTTTTCTCTCTCGAGTGTATAGCAGACACAGTGGCGTTGGTGTTGCAGGTACACAGCATGCGCCACTGCCTCACTTACTGCCCATTTGATTTGGTGCAGACTGTAATCTCTGCTGCAGCCATCTTTCTTTCCAGGCCACAGCCTTTTGCTTGTTCAACACTTCAAGGAGTGCATGGGGCTTTTCCGTCCTTCGTTTACACGTCACCGATTGAAACCAAACTAGTATTTTGCAATCTGGTTTCTCACCAGAAATATCATAAACCAACAAAACTAGTTGGGAAATGCAAATCCATCAGTTTCTAATATTCACACGTGTCCTTAATTTTCAACGTAAATACTGTTTCAACCGCTGCCCTTCTCACTCTCGTTGCCATAACTAGAACAAAAGTGCATTTCCGAAACGTGGGACCTCTCAGTGGTGGGCTCCATTTCGAGAATCGTAATCGGATGGACAGGACACATCGACGATTTCGAAAAAGATTCTTGGTCGACCGACCGTCGACTTTTAACCCCGGTCGAGTTATCTTTTTACCACGGTTAAACTCATCGCACCAACTTTGTCTATTTAACTACCCCGTTTCACGCTCTTCGTCCCCAGCGCTTGCTCTTCTGCCTTCCTCTCTCCCACTCTGAAAAAACCGCTCTCTCTAAAACCGTAATCAAAATGTCAGTCGAAAATCACCTCCTCTTCATGCCCAGGTCGGTTCTTCACTCCTCCGTTCTGGGTTTCGAGGCATTTGCCTGTTTTCTTCTCCTCACGGCTGTCTGCGCCTTCTGCCTCGCTCCCGGCGGTTTCGCCTGGGCTCTCTGCAAGGTCCGAGCCTTCCGGGCGATTCCGGGTCCACCCGGGTACCCGTTCGTTGGGTCGCTCGCGGTTTTCACTGGGATAACTCGTCACCGTGTGCTCGCCAAGTTGGCTAAGAGCTTCAAGGCCGAGTCTTTGATGTCTTTCTCCGTTGGTTTGACCCGGTTTGTGATCGCAAGCCACCCGGAGACGGCTAAAGAGATGCTGAACAGCACAGCTTTTGCTAACCGCCCCGTGAACGAGACGGCCTACGAGCTTCTTTTCCACAGAGCAATGGGGTTCGCGCCGTACGGAGAGTACTGGAGGAATCTGAGGAGGATTGCGGCGACCCATTTGTTCAGTCCGAAGGGAATCGCCGGCTCCGAGGTTTTCCGACGTGAAGTGGGGATGAAAATGGTGGAGGAGCTGAAGCGTTTGATGGCGGAGAACAGTGAGGTTCAGGTGAAAAAGTTGCTCCATTTTGGTTCTCTCAACAACGTTATGATGACAGTTTTTGGGCGATGCTACGAGTTCGAGAAGGGCGGAGATGGGCTGGAGCTCGAGAGTCTTGTGACTGAAGGGTATGAGCTACTCGGAGTTTTTAACTGGAGCAACCATTTTCCTTTATTGGGTTGGTTGGATTTGCAGGGTGTAAGGAGGAGGTGTAGAAATTTGGTTTTGAAAGTGAATGTTTTCGTTGGAAAGATCA
Source organism: Pyracantha coccinea (assembly GCA_028566515.2). Taxonomy (NCBI): domain Eukaryota; kingdom Viridiplantae; phylum Streptophyta; class Magnoliopsida; order Rosales; family Rosaceae; genus Pyracantha; species Pyracantha coccinea. The sequence continues at coordinate 10,107,848 of JAOTRO020000016.1, read as the reverse complement.
TCGAAGAGCATCGTCTGGAGAGGGCGAAAGGTGACAACTTTGTGAAGGAAAAAGTTGGAGATTTTGTTGATGTACTGCTTGATTTGGAGGAAGATGACAAACTCAGCGATTCTGACATGGTTGCTGTGCTTTGGGTACTAATTTTTTGCCTTTATACTCTAATTTTACTTAATTTAGTTTATTTCACTTGCCTCTCTTGTTTTTATTTAAAAAGTTTGCAAAAATAGAATATTTTTATATTAAACTTGTACATGAACGACATTAAAGATATTAACATAAACGGTTTTACAGGTGATGATGTTCTAAGTAACCCTTTTCACTAATATGGCATTAATCACTATTGAACAACAATGAACTGGATTAAAAACGTGTTTTAATGTCCATGTAATCTGCCGCCAGTGAAAAATTGTAACCTAAACTGTTCTAATTGCAGGAGATGATATTTAGAGGAACAGACACAGTGGCAATTCTGCTCGAATGGATCCTTGCAAGAATGGTGTTGCACCCAGAAATCCAATCCAAAGCTCAGTCTGAGATCGATGCCGTGGTGGGCTCCACGAGAACCGTTCAGGGTTCGGATATTCCCAACCTGCCTTACCTCCAAGCCATTGTGAAGGAGTGCCTGAGGGTGCACCCACCAGGTCCTCTCCTATCCTGGGCTCGTATTGCTATCCATGATGTCTACGTGGGGGATAACTTTGTCCCGGCCGGAACATCTGCCATGGTGAACATGTGGGCAATAACACACGATGAGAAGGTCTGGACTGAACCGGAGAAGTTTAGTCCGGAGCGATTCATGGCGGAGGATGTGAGCATCATGGGGACTGATCTGAGGCTGGCGCCTTTCGGTTCCGGGAGGAGGGTTTGTCCCGGGAAAGCACTGGGATTGGCCACCGTCCAGCTCTGGCTTGCTCAGCTGCTGCAGAACTTTACCTGGGTTGCTTCGGAGACTTGTGACGTGGACTTGTCGGAGTGTTTGAAGCTTTCAATGGAGATGAAAAGTCCGTTGATCTGCAAGGTGGTTCCCAGGCTTGTTTGATGAAGCTTTTGGTTGTTAAACCGGCCCCTGCGTATTTTAATTAGCTTGGTGGACAAATTAGGGTAGACTCTAGTTTATTTAGAGTAAATCGTGGTTAGGTGTGCAAGGTTTGGATATGTAAGCTGCCATGGCTGGGGGGCTTCCATGCACAAGTTTGGGTTCAACTTTTGGGTCAAGTACGGGTGGTTTTGGTTAATTAAGTCGGGTTAGCGTAATGGATGGGTAGCTTGTTGACTGTATAATACAGTTTGGAATATATGGTATTCAAAGTTGATTAAATAATTTTGCTTAATTCTATGTATAATTATGCTATTATGATTTATGGCTGCTAATTCTAATTTGCAAATTTAGTTGGTATGTGTTTGTATTTATACAACTTCCCACAATTTGCTAGTGTGATTTTGTTTCTTGTCCTTTCATTTTGTATCGCAAGTTTGTTCACTCTGTCAAGTTGGTTAGGAAATATCGCTACTTTTGCATTTGTGAAATTAGAGTCCAGTTCAGGAGTGCCATGTTTTGCGGATGTGGGTTTTTGTTCATATTGCAAAGTAGTTTTATGGCGGAATTTTAATTTTTTTCGTAGTACATGTTAGCCTACAATTGAAGCCCAATTGGTATAAGATCAAAGTCTAATTACAGTAACGTTGATCATTTAGTCGGTGGCAGATACATTCGGAATTTCATATCCGATGATACTTTTTTGGTTAGGGATAGTTATTCCATATATTTTGATATTGAAAATAAAAATTTTGAGATTGACAACAATCGTTATGTGTTCTTCGTCATACAAGAGAGATCGTGTGCGGATGTGAAGTTTAAAAGAGTCTTACATTAGTAAAAAGAAAATTTTTGCAAATGCATAGAAGTAAATTGAGTTACTGTTTTTATTACAAATGATTGACAACGTACTTTCTTCGCTTGGTAAAAATTAACGTTACACACGAATTGAACAAAAGAAGGAAAGACAAGAAAGAGACATTTGAACATATTTTTGAGGGAGGGACCATATAAAAACAAATATGCCGACTTTAACTTGAGAATGATTGTGTATGGGGGCAATTCTTGAATAACAGACTGATTCGCGACGTTGATGAGGAATGAGGTCCGTCTCTCGTTCTACTGGTTTATAGTTTTTGCATCTTATCGTATTTAGGCATATATATGTCGTGACATCTCCGTTGTAGTAAATTTATGTCGTTATATACGTGATTGTGATTGTAATCGAGCAGCATGCATGAGGATTGACGATTGAAGAATAAGAACCAAAGGCTGGATTTGGTAGGATGGGGTCGGGTGAGATTCATATTCCTTTTCCTTTTTAAAGGATAGAGAGAGAGAGAGAGAATATATATCTATATATGGAGCAGCAGGGATATAAATGGACACAACTTCTTTTCATTTTGTAAAGGAGATGCAATGCAATAGTGATTCTGATGATCGGAATTTTTAAAATTGATTGAAGCGGTATTTGAGATTGACCGTCAACTATTTTAGTTTTTCTGTGAAAGATTTCGGTTCAATTAAAGAAACCAGTAATTTAAGTCAAGGGTTGCTTTGACCAAAATATTTTCAATTTAATGGAGATTTTTCACCGAATGACTAAATTGATTGTCGGTGAACAATTTCAAAGACCACTTCTATTGATTTTTTGAATCTTGAAGACCAAAAATGTGAAGTGATGCTAATCTCAGAGACTGTTTTTCTTCAGCAAGGCCTTCACGCCTTGTGCCGGAAGCAAAAAGCTCATCCTTCCTCCGATATGTTCATATTGCAAAGCTGCGAAATCAAAGTTAAGGTCATGTCCGGACAACTGACAATTTTGTTTGAGAACAACATGCTACTTTTTTCCATGCACGTTTTAGAAATATAGCCAGTCGAGCCCCCTCGAAATTCTTATGGCGACGCATCTATGTTAAAATCCTGTTCGAGTTATTACTAATCCAGTTGTGATTAAGGCATTTTTATTGTCCAAATGTTGTAATATGAATTTCATTTTGCTATTCATCATTTCAAGATATTTTTGTAAAAATTTCATTTTGTTATATCATTCATCATATGACGTTTTACCTAGTGGCGGAGAGTAATAATGCCTATGCAACCTAGTGCAAGTTAAACCCGCACAGATCATCCTTCTCTCTAAGATTTAACAATTTAACGCACTAACGCAATCGTTTATTAAAAAAGAAAAAAAAAGAAACTAGAGATTGTTTTAGTGGTACAAACTAGCATAGAGCACACACTTTGTGTGTGTGAACAACCGCCCACCTCCTCCCACGTTCTCCTCAAGCGCAACCGCTTCGATTCATTCAAACTATTCAAAAACCATCATGATTATATATATAAAAACAAAATTGACCGTATTTTTGGGGGTGCCTTGGTGTAGTGCCTATGGCGATGAGTAGAAAGGCGCGTTGCCGAAACATGGGCTTTTTAAGTCGTTTAAAAATGAATCACGTTCGGCCCAAATCGGAAACACTAATGAGCCCAAGAGCCCGAAAACATCATCGTGCTCGACAGCTGGTTCCAACTGGTTTGCATCCACTCCGAGCTATGGCCGTCTCCAACTAGATAACACTCTTTCTCTGTCTGTCTCCCTATCTCTCACTCCCAATCGGAAATGGATCCGATCCTCACCACTCGCCGGACCCGAAAAATCTCAGCCAAACCCGATTACTCAACGGTGGTCATCCACGACGACGATGACTCCGAGTCCGATCGACAGAGCAAGCACAAGAGCTCAGACCCGGAAGCCGACCTCTACGCCACCATGGTCTATAAGGGTAATGCCGACGAAGACGAAGACGACGACGCCTCTCTCCCTCCGCTCCTCAAACGCCTCCCCAAGGACTTCGGCGGGGGACCCTCAATCGATTACTTCGACGACGAAGAGGAAGACGAAAACGGCGGCGATTTCGGGACAATGATCATCAAGCCCGATCGAAACCGGACCACGAGGAGGTCGCGCGACTTCAAGCGGGCGTCGTTCGACGATGACGGAGACGGCAGTGGGTTCTCGACCTTTGTGGTGAGGCCGTCGAGTGAGAGAGAGTCGGTCAGCGGGACCGTGGTGAGGAGGACGAGCAGTGGCGCTGGTTCGACGATGAGTATGGCAGTGGCGAGTATGCAGGCCTCGTCGGAGTTAGGAGTTGGGAAGCAGAGGAGGGGCAGTGGGTCGTCGCACGGAGAAGAGTATCGGCAAACCACTAAAATGTCGTCGAGTTCGATACCAGATAGCGTTATCAGAGAAGACCCAACTGTAAAGTACGAGCTGCTCAATGAGCTTGGTGGGTTTCTTGTACTTTCAACTTATATGCATCTCAGCTGCTCCTGCATTTACTTCTGTTAAATTTTTCTGTGAAATTTAACTGAGAGTGGATTGAATGGCAGGGAAGGGGTCTTATGGCACGGTTTATAAGGCTAGGGATATTAAGACGTCGGAGCTGGTGGCCATCAAAGTCATTTCATTGTCTCAAGAGGTATGTTTCGGTTATCTTCTTTTCGGTTTTTTCGTGCATTTTATTTGTATTTGGTTTGATTTTGAATTTTGTTTTGATTTGGTTTTAGGAAGAGGGGTATGAAGAAATTTGTGTAGAAATCGAGATGCTGCAACAATGTAACCATCCGAATGTGGTTCGGTACCTGGGGAGCTACCAAGGAGAAGAGTATCTTTGGGTAATGAATGGCATTTGCTTTGATTACTGGTGAAATTGCTAGATGATGAAGCTGTTATTGGTTTGTGTTTGTTAGTAGGGTAGTGCAAAATTTGAGACTATAGACTGCTCTTTTGTTGTGTCTTGTTAGATTGTGATGGAGTACTGTGGTGGTGGCAGTGTTGCCGACTTGATGAATGTTACCGAGGATGCTCTGGAGGAGTATCAAATAGCCTTCATTTGTAGGGAGGCGTTGAAGGTACGATCAATTTTGATTGGATATTCGAGTTCAAAGCAAACAATTGCATCTCATTTAGGGGTTCTCTCCTGATTTTTTTATGCCTAAATTTTGTCATGATGTGCCTATAAAATGCTTCATTTATGTTCTCTCAATTCTATATGTGAAAGTAAAGTGAACTATCTCAAAAAATTATTCAGTGCTGATGCCGCTTTACATACATTCATTTTCTATTCAGTTTATATTTTTCAGTGTAAAGTGTTTGCTGTATTTGAACAATATTTGTTTTGTACAGGGCCTTGCTTATCTGCACTCGATTTTCAAGGTCCACAGAGATATTAAGGGTGGTAATATTCTGTTAACTGAACAAGGAGATGTCAAGTTGGGTTAGTGCAATTATCTTTCATTATATGCAGTACTATCTTGGTAAAATTGTGGATGTTCTTTACATACATATTGTGCCATTCTTTCACAGCTGATGACGTTCTCTTTTGTAATCCTTCTAAACCTTAGTGGCATTATTGCATCATCAACAAAAGTGCCAAAGGGTTTCTTCCCTTTAATTAATTTTTCAACATTCCAAGTTGACAATTGAAATGGAGCATAATAAACTGTTCTGTGCTATTCTTTTCTGTTATAATTTTTCTTGTACTTTTAACAACATTCTTACTCAACTTTTGTGTATGACACTATTGGCAGGTGATTTTGGTATTGCAGCTCAACTTACAAGAACCATGTCAAAGCGCAACACGGTATGTTAATGTTTTTGATAAGATGTATGTGATAGCTGCTGCACAGTTGTGTTTAATTTGACATAATTTGTTTTATTTCCCCAAAATTTTCCCTTAATGGTCCAGAAGTTGCTAGTAGTATGCTCTAAAGGTCAAAGATTATTATTATTATTATTATTTTAATGGCGGGTTTCTTTCCGGGACTTGTAAAAGTAATCAAGGGAAACTAATGATTCCCTGGACTTGACAATGACTAACATATCATGGTTTGATAGGATGGACAGTTACAAACCTTGGCTTTTTGGTGATACTCTGTTTGTGCTTGATACATGAAAGTTCTTTTATTTTGTTCTCAGTTCATTGGCACTCCACATTGGATGGCTCCAGAAGTTATTCAGGAAAGTCGCTATGATGGAAAGGTATCATGTGATTCATTTCTACTCTACACAGTTTTATTTCCTTTGTCTTGCTTGTTTCTTCTCTATGTGCTGCCCTTATCTAGACTGACTTGTTGGTATAATTCCAGGTGGATGTATGGGCTCTTGGTGTTTCTGCAATTGAAATGGCAGAGGTAATATATGTTCAGCATGTTCTTTTCAAAACTAAATTGGGACTGATGACTATTGTGGCCTATGTCGAGAACACTGGTATCATGTGATTCATTTCTACTCTACACCATTCATAGTAATGATTGTTGATTACTGTCGCGTTCTCCTTGTAATAATTTTCAGGGGCTCCCTCCAAGGTCTGCGGTGCATTCAATGAGGGTTAGTGTTTTAACCTTTTAGTTTCTAGTTACTCGAAAGTTAAATTACATATTTTTCATCTCAGTTTCTATCAAGGTTGCATGTCCAATTGGAACACAGATGTCACTTTCTATGTTGCATAATCTTTCCCTCATTGCTTTTATTGACCGTAGGTTAATAAATAGAAATAGTAAATTTTTTAATGTTTCTCAAGGGGTTTGTAGCTCAATGGTTAAGAGTATGCACCCATGCACCCAAGTTACTGAGCTCGATTCCCCCCTCCCTATTATTGCTTGCAAGAAAAATTGGATGTTTCAAAAGAACTGTGCCTTGTTGATGGTCCCTGATACATACAAGTAGCAAAATTATCATATCACTCATAAGTAGGGATCCTGTGATGTGATGTGTATTCCATGGCTGAAAAGTTGTGTGGTTGATAGAACTGATATAGGTATGAGAATGATTGGATTGATGAAGCCTCCAAATTTATACAGCCTTCATCTCTCGTTTCCCTGGTTCCATTATTCTCTTTTGGTTTACAAATTTCAAAAAACTAGTTCAAAATTAGGAATGCTGTAAGTTATGAGGTTCCCATGTGTACATTATTCTTGGAAATGTATATGATATGGGAGGATTTTTTTGCCAGTAGAAGTTATTGAGTTGACCACTTTGAGTTCACAATTAAAATCCTTTTTTAGTGTTTCTTTTTTTCCTTTTCTCATTCCTTCCACATTTTTTCGTTTGTTTCCATGATTTCAGTTTTAATGGACAGAATAAAGGCTAGGGAATTAATTGCAGAATCTACTTAGAAAAAGAGGAAAGGAAAATTCTGCAGCATTCATCTTTCAATTGTTTTTTCGTCTTTTCCAAGTTGATTGTTAATTTGTTAAAAAAGTTCCCCCTTTTTCCATTTCAAGTTATTTCTTGTTGAAGGGATAAGTAACCAATTTATTGTCTATTATAGGTTATATTCATGATATCCCTTGAGCCAGCCCCGATGCTTGAAGATAAAGAAAAATGGTCCGTTTTCATTCTTTTGTATATCTGATCTTTCTGTTGCATTATTG
>JAOTRO020000016.1:10061268-10078541 GCA_028566515.2 Pyracantha coccinea | reverse complement strand
TTATTTCTTTATCAAACAGTCAAATTGAGAATCAATGGAATGAGGAGATTCAAGAGAGGGGGAATGGAGTGATGTCAGCCAAGCCATGGTTCATGGTTGCCTGCTTCTCCCCAAAAGGAGTAAACAATGTAAGGACCCCATCAGTCGGTCAGGCTTTGATAATGCTAAGATTCTCTGAAACTACTACCGTGGAGGAAGGGAAGGAATTGGATCAGTTCCGGACCTTTATATTTGGAGCCTAGAGATCAACATATTTGGGCCGCACAAATTGAATATGACGGTCTCTATTTACTTATTTCACTGGTTTACTATACACAAATCAACAACTTTGATTTTTTTTTTTACACACTAATAAGCGACCTAAATGTGTTGATCCTTTAGATTCGGAAACTAAGATCCGGAACAAATCAAATTCCAAGAGTGAGGGAATATTTGATTTGTCATGATGTGGGGGCTTTGATCTTGATTTGTTGTTTCGACTCTTGAGGGCATTTTACACTTTTTACTTGAGCAACCTCTTTTGCCAGTTCTTTTTCATTTTGACTGAATGAGAGAGATTCCAAACTACTCGTTGATGTGTCTCATCTTTTCTATTGTATTTTTGTGTCGCTAATTTATGTGAATGCAGTGGTGGAGGTTGGAGAAAAATGGATAAACACTATGAAACATATTTAAAGCTTTCATCTGCATTATTAAGGATTGTCTGATCATGACAAATTTTATATAGGATGAGAATAAAGTTAAGTAAAATCAAAATACACTTAAATTTAATGTGTTTGTAAAAGCGACCTAATCAAACCGACCTAACGAAACAAACATGACTTAAAGCTTTCATCTTTATATGATTAAGGATTGACTGATCATAATAGATCTTATATAGGATGAGACTAGCGTGAGATTAAGTAAAATCAAAATACAATAAAATCTAATGTGTTTGTGAAAGCGACCTAATCAAACCGACCTAATGAAACAAACATGACTTAAAGCTTTCATCTTTATATGATTAAGGATTGACTGGTCATAATAGATCTTATATAGGATGAGACTAACGTGAGATTAAGTAAAATCAAAACACAGTAAAATCTAATGTGTTTGTGAAAGTGACCTAATCAGACTGACCTAATTAGACAAACTTGACTTAAAGCCTTCATCTTTATATGATTAAGGATTTTCTGATCATGACAGATCTTATATAGGATGACACTAACATCACATTAAGTAAAATCTAATGTGTTTGTAAAAGTGACCTAATGAGCTACGTGATTGGGCTGTCATCTTTAAGTTTTTTGTTTTTTGTTTTTTTTTTTTAAATTTTTTTTTCTCTCTCTCAAGATTGAAATGCTTTTTCACAAACACTTTGAAGTGAAAAAGAATTCAAGCTATGAAAAGGAGTGGCAAGTTAAAGAGCACCCCTCATTGATCTTAGGTTGGTTTTCTCAACTTCTCAATAGTTGATCAATGAGTGTGATTTGATTTAGTTTGTCACAATGGGTGCCCATAGAAACAGGACATATTTGTATTCTCACAATGCATAATTTCCCTAAGTACAACCCCCCACTTAGTGGTGGATGATCAATATGTGGGGATCACATGGAGGTGATGGGCACAGGTTAATGATACAAACATATAAAAACTGTACAAATACCTACTTTTGGAGAGACAAACAAAAAGAAATTCAAAGGAATGCAAGCAAACAGAAAGGGAATCAAGAAAAAAAGAGATTTATGAAAGGGGAAGATTATGCAATCATATTACAAATTTCAAATTTATGGTTCTTATTTAAAATGGTTTTAGTAATGGGTTTAAAAGCCAAAGATAGCGTGGTAATTACATATTAAGGAAAAATAATGTGCAAGCATGGACTAAAATTTGAGGTTGGAAATGTTGGTATAGATAAACTTAAATCCTATTAGCTTTGGAAGAGTTACTAGTGGTAAGTTTGTCCTAGCAAGGAGAAAATATTCGATTGAACTGTCCGTTCCTAATAAGGAGAAAATTCGATAGAATTATCGTGTAAATTTACAGAAGACTGAGTAAGATCAAAATATAAAAAATTCCGTATTTTTGTGACAGATACCTTATAAATAACGTGTTCGGGTATTTATACTCAATTATTATTATTATTTTTTTGGTTTCTCCCGTCCATTTAGCAGAGAATATAGGGTAGATGATTTTCTGTTCCTCTGTGAAAGAACAGAGAGAGAGAGAGAGAGAGAGAGAGAGAGAGAGAGAGAGAGAGAGAGAGAGAGAGAGAGAGGGAAGAAAGGGTTTTTTTTTTCTCACTTTTAATCTTCAGTCTCTGTGATTTTATCCGTTTACTTTGTTTGAAGAGAGAGTTGTTTTCGCATGTGTGTTTTATCAAAATCATTGGATGCACGTGGAAGCCCAGAGGGAAAATAATTCCTTCCCGACTTCTACTGAAGTGTTTTTTTTTAATTATTATAATCAGTAAAATAAATTTTTGAGTAATGTGATGAAATACTATAAATATTATATATAACAATTTCGTGTTGATTCCCATCTTCCACCTTCGTTTTGTTGCTTCTCTGCCACCTCTCTCCCTTTCTTTCCTTCTTCTTCCTCCTCTCTGTAAGCATGTGTTTCTTCTTTCTTTATTCTCTCTGCACTGCTTTTTTTCTGCAGTTTCAGTAATCTCAGATTGCATGGCATTATATATTTTTTGTGTTTTCTGAGTTGTTTGCTGTAATGGGATTTCAGTTTTGATTGTTTTATGATCTAGGTTTGTTTGCTTTTGCTGTAAAAGTTATAAATTTACTAACTTTATTTGTTGGGTTTGATCTTTGGATTATGATCAGGATACCCTTTGGTTTTATCGCAGCGTTGAACTCAATTTAGAGACTCCAGCTGCACAGTGATTAGTTTTTAATTAATCATCGGTAATCATGTTTGATGAGTCCTGATTTTGTATAAAATTCAGTGGAATTATTAATTGTTGTGGAATTTGAGTGATATAGATTTTAATCCCCTTATACAATCAAAAGTTCATGAGCTGCAATTTTGCCTGGTTTTCCTATTTGATCAAATAAATAATTCAAAGGTAACATTGTGTTGTTCTTTCTACTTTTCTTCTAAATTTGATCTTCTTTTTTTTGTGTGTGTGGAAATAGTGCTGTTGAACTTGTTGGAAGCATGGCACTTTCCGGTGTTCGAAAAGATAGAGAGTTGAGGATTCATGAAAGTTTGGATGATCTTAGCACTGATTTGGCAGACTACATTGCTGAGATATCAGAGGCATCCGTGAAGGAGCGCGGCGTCTTTGCAATTGCAGTATCTGGTGGTTCTCTCATTGGCTTAATGGGGTATCATGCTTTCCTTTCCACATCCGGTTTTTGTACATGTTATGATTTTTGTGTTAATGTGTCACTTATGATGGAAAAAAACAGAAAACTCTGTGAAGCTCCTTATAACAAGACTGTAGATTGGGCCAAATGGTATATATTTTGGGCAGACGAGCGTGTTGTGTCCAAAAGTCATGTTGATAGCAACTACAAGCTTGCAAAAGATTGCTTTTTGTCTAAGGTTTGTATGAAATTCTCCGACTTTTTTACCTTCCCAGCCTGTTGTAGGCTGTATTTTGTTCATTAAGTAACTGAATCAAAAAAATATCGTAGAGATTGTTTGTCTTGCGTTGAACATGATGCTTTCTTCTTTCTGGTCTTTCTCTCTTCCGGAAAACCAAATGACATGATGAACTTCGAATGAAAGGATAGATAGTACCATGCTTAGTTTGATCTGTTCTGTGTGTTGAATTATGGCACTTATTGTGTTTTAACTCTTTATCTCAGACGAGGTGGCTGTGATTTAGTACCCATCAATCGTGTACTGGATCTAAACTACATATCAAATTAAAGAGAGTAGTTTCTTGTACAAGAAGTTTACTAGCTGTTGCTGATTTCTGTAGTTTCACTAAATCTCCGTGTCATCATCGGAACCAACTTGTATATTGCAGCCATCTTCTGGTGCACATTTTCAACTTTAACAATTGCGGATAAAGTTGGCTTTTAGTAAAAGGAAGATCACTGCTGCGGATTATGTTGGTTGTTTCTCGGGTCATTTATTTCATCCTAAACACCGTGAAGCTATCTCATAGCCACTTCAGTGAACTTTCCTTTTAAACAAAGTATTTACTGAGATGTAGGTTTTTTTGTTCCTCTTCGAGTTATGATCTTCTATTTTTCATAATTTTCCATTTTTAAAGGATTTTCCATAATTTAATTATATGATGTGAAGCGGTCCACCATTGCCAGTAATGAATTTTTCTATTTCAACTTCTTGACTTCACATATGGCTATCTCTTGTACATCTCTTCACAACAGCATGAAGATCTTATAATATGCAATCAGTAATTAGTTAATCAAGCTTTAACTTGCAACCTGATATATTTTCATGGCCATCAGTATCATTTTAGTATCCGAGAACATATTCAAAAGCTTTTAGTTGAGAACGATGGCTATGTGATTTCAATATTTGTTCTGGTTCTGGTAAATTTTATCGCCCATCTGTATTCGGTATTCCCATGCTCATTTTCGTTTCATGTTTTCAGGTACCTATAATTCCCAGTCATGTGCATTCTGTTAATGATTCAATGTCAGCAGAGGAGGCTGCTGATGACTACGGGTTTGTCATTCGCCAGCTAGTAAAATCTCGTGTGATCAGCGTGTCTGATATAAGTGACTGTCCCAAGTTTGATCTAATCCTCCTGGGAATGGGTCCTGATGGGCACGTCGCCTCGCTATTCCCCAACCACTCGGTCCTGGAGGAGAAAGATGAATGGGTAACTTTTATAACTGATTCCCCCAAACCTCCACCTGAGAGAATCACATTCACTCTGCCGGTCATCAACTCCGCATCCAATGTAGCTATAGTCGCAACAGGTGAAAGCAAAGCAGAGGCTGCGCACCTGGCAGTCGACGTCATGGGATCTGACCTCCCTCCGGTGCCTGCTGGAGTTGTCCAGCCACTGAAAGGGAAGCTGGTGTGGTTTTTGGACAAGGCAGCTGCCTCAAAACTTGATGCCGGTACTCAATTTTCCACGTAGGGTCGAATCCCTTCGTGTCTTAGGTGTATGTTTTGTGTTTACCAGAGGGATTCGATGCCTGCGATTCGATATCGTTCGTCATTAGTCACCTTTTGTACAATCTTTGGGTTAATTTCCCCTATTTTGCCTTGCCTTCCCTCATGTTTAGTGGGTTAGAGGTCAATAAAGTTGGGGACTTTAATCCAAAAGCCATTTTTCTGGTTCTACTTTGCTAATAGGAAAGACTCAAAGGTTGGATGGTATTTTTCTCAAGGGTGCTTCCTTCCCATTGGCATTTGGAATATTTCCATTTGTCCCTCCACTTAAATTATGCGTCACACATTGTGTACTGCTTGTGTTCTGAGTACACTGAAATTTTTTTTTTTACCTCTTGAAAGACCGAGCCGGTTTAAATACATTCTTGTTCTCAGACACCGTAGTTCAAGAAAATTGCGGTCACCATCGTTCAATCTTTAACCCTCGGGCTTTAGAAGGTTTTGACATCACACTCTTGTACACCTACCCCTCAACTACTCCTAATTAGTAAAATGAAAACTACTTGGCATATCCAATCTTTTTCTATATAGCGACATTAAGGCGTGTGGGAATCGCTCTTTGTAGTTGGATAAGATTAAGACGATTCAACTTGTTCTCAATGTCCTTAAAACATTACATTTGTGACTAAACACACATTAATTAAACAAGCAAGCAGAATGTTGTCAATGTCCTTCAAATTCTGATAGCCCTGCGCACATTTTGATAGAAAAAGTGCGCTTGTTCGGGCGAAATAACGAAAAACGTTATACGCTAGTTCGAAGCAATTGTAGTATCTATCGAGTTATAACACACGGTTTCAATAGCTCTGAATCTGCTTATAAATGCTATCCATCGCATACAAAATTGGTGACTAACTTGTAATTCTATCTCAGTTACAACACCTCCAGGACTATCAACTTACAGTCTCTGGTGTGAGAGTGCGATATTCCATTTCTGTTATAGACCTTATACCGTCTGAATCAGGAACCACTTCTTCCATGTCTTCCTTCGGAGGGAAGCCGCGTTCTTGTCCAAGCAGCCATTGATCTATCACCCCGCAATCGATTGCATAGTTGATTGAGTGCTCCAGATATTGTTTATCAGTAACAAGATGTGGTTGAACTGTCAACATTCTCATGAGAGCTGAAAACAAGTCACGCAGAAGTTAGGAAATACAAAAATTTAGCTTGTAATGCAGAACTTTATCCAAGTTTATTGTCTTTGCGATCATCTAACCTACCGCCAATGTAATTATATGCATAGGTTTGAAATTGTGAGTTAACTCACGGTTTTATGTTGTTTTCCAACCCATTGATAATTTCACCACACCAGTTCGTGAGCAAGTTTTGTCTTACGATGAACCGTGCCCAATGATATCTTGTAAGTTTTCATGAACTAAAGTAAGACGTGATGCAATACTCATTGACGAGAATAGAATTATATGCATCAATGAATTTCGACGTAATCCTGTGTGCGAGTGAAAGTTCACATGAAGTGCACCAAACTAATAGCAGGGAATATAAACTAGAGGCTTGTATCTGCATTTCTTGACCCAAACACCCAAATGCAAGAGCTAAGCAGGACCTACTCTCATAGTGAAAGCATTTCTAGATATTCATTAAAGAAATTAAAATTTGATAGATTTGCAGATCATAGGAGTGTACCCGCCACAATGCCGTCTCCAGATGCTGACATATCAGAAGTGAAAGGACTAATGGGGGGATCTTCCATTCCATTAACAGCACCTTGGTGGTCCTTTGTGTAGTAGTGTATCTTCGAAGTCCCATTTGTCACGAACAAAACCTTAAGATTGTCATGCCAAAGCTGTTCAACCACTTCCGGTGAATGATGGACAAACTTTGACCTGTCATTATTTTTAGTATCAAATTCCTCAGAGGGCTGGATCCCGCAGAGAAACTCAAGCTCTTGCTTAGTAACTTCAATAATATCAGCAAGATTCCACACTTGCTGTACGAACAACTTTGTTTCTTCACAAGACTGCCATAGTGGTAATGGAAGGTTTACATCGTAGAAAATAACTCCTCCAAGTTTCTTTGAAATCTTGATTGCTTGCAGTGTAGTTGACCTCATGTTTCGATCAAGCAGAGAATTTGTGCTGAAGTAAAACATCTTTGCCTGCACCACAGGTTGTTAAAAGCTGTCCACAATTAAAAGCAATCTAACCACAAACGCAGCTAAAAGATCTAATGGGTAGGCACCCAAATTGACAAAATATAATGGGAATCACAGATGGAAGTATATTTGCCGAAAACTGTGTATGATATAGAATGTCAGCATTTCTTATTCACCCCCTCCCCTCCAAAGAAACACAACAAAGATATACCACCTAAACAGCAGGATCTACGATACAAGTTAAATATTCCAAAGGACCCAAGATTTTACCTCCTTCAGCACATCGACGTTGATCTCTGACTTTGTTAAAGAATCATCAGCACATGGTTTGACACAACTCAATTTCATGCGACCCCTTTTACCAATCTTCATTTGTGATACTGCAGTTGCCCTTTTAGTATCCATGCGAACAGAACGGGTTTGAACATTTTTGACATTCATATAATACAGCATGGCCTGACCAAACTGATCATCTCCAAGTTTTCCCATGAAAGCAACCTTGCCTCCCAAGCTTGCAAGAGCAATTGCGACGCTGCCTGCAGATCCCCCAGGAGACCTAACAAATTTCTCAGGGGCCCATAACGCATCTTTCTTTCTTTCATGTATTTCATAATCTACAAGTCTGTTGGCTGGCCTCCCTGAGGGCACAAAAGCATGTTGTGCGGCTCCAAAGCAACAAACAAGAGGAGGCCAATCGTAAGTTTCGCTAATATCCTCTCCCTCATCAATTTTCAATTCCAGGTCTTCCTCATTCTCATCCTTCATATCCATAACGAATGTAAAATCCTCAGTCTCACTAAGTTCACCGTCACTAACCTGCTGCTCAATCGCATCGTCTTTCTTCTTAGTTCTTCTCTTCCTCACCTTCTTCTCAGTTTGTTCTTCCTCCACGCTTGTGGGAGCAGACGCAACTAGATATATCAAATTACTGGTTTGTTAGGACATACAAGATAAACATTCATGTAACAACACTAAATGAGCAATAAGTAGGAATAATACCTTTCTTACGAGTTCTTCCACGCGGTTTCTTGGTCTCTTCACTAGATGCAGAAATGACAGTTTCCTCATCCGAAGACTCATTATCGGATGCTGCTTTCTTTCGGGTTCTTCTAGGAGTCCCAGATGTCTTTTTCTTCACAACCACCTCCTCATCTTCAACGGAACCCTCTAGAGCTGAGTTCTCTGAGTTTATCTTTTTAGGGAGAGCTGCAAGTCCCCGTTTTTTACCACGCAATCTAAGACCCTGAAGCTGCACGAAACTCATCGACCGGCTATTGGGCCAAACCGAATGGCACCTGGAAATTTCAGTGAACAAGTTTACTAATTTTTCTTGGGAAGGAGACTCTGAGGTGCAATTAATTGTAGGGTTTTAAGGGTTTAAGCAAATTCTGTTGTTTTTTCATGGGTTTATCTTAGAAGTTAAACCCACCAACAAAAATCTACGATTATCCAAACGCAGGAAAGTTTCCACATTTTTCATTTAAATACTTATTAATTCTCATTTCTGCTCAGTTTTGGATTGCCATTTGGATAAGGAGCAAAAGAAAACACACGGTTTTGAATTAAAAGACTGGAATTTTAAGAGAGAGAGAACGAGAAAGGAACCTGGGTAGGAGGAGAAAGTGAGTGAAAGGAAGAGACGCCATGGACAGAGGTGCGCCAAGAGCCCAACTTGTTCGTCGCCCCGGTAAATTCAACAATTGGGTGTTTTGCTATTAAGCCATGAGACAGAAGAGCGATAAGTGTGAGATTTATCGCTTTTCAGTAACAGCAGCTTTTAGCTTAGCGGGAGAGGGAAATGGGATGAGAGCTTTTGCACGTGCACAAGGCGTGCAGTTAAGAACTGTAAAGCATTGTCGAAAGGACACACTAATTTTTACTTGTTAATTTTTGTCAACTGATCTTCTTCAATTCATTTCATCCGACAACCCAAAAATTGAGAGAAGCGTTTTTGAGGTAAAAAATAGTTGTATGAATAACATCACCATTGTCGAATTATTTAGCTTGGAAAGGTTTGGAATTCGAACATAACAGAACCTTCGGTTTTTGCATAACGGGGGTGGGGGATTCGAACTTGAGAATTTGAAGGATTTGCCGGTCTTTGTACAATCTTCGTTATTACAGTTGGGGATTCAAACTGGATGATTTTATCCGCCACCTTGGTAAAATCTTTGCTTTTGCATTCTATGGTAAACCAACCGGAAGTTATCGTAAAAGGGTGTGTAGATATCATTTCTCTGATCGAACACGGCTGAGCAACCAACCGGAAGTTGGTGCACAATAGATAGACTCAGAAATCGGGTTTCCGAACTTGGGATATATATTCATTAACCTTTGGATTGGATAGAATAAGTGCACAAAATAATCTTTCAACAACATAAAGATCAACCCCTATTCGGCTCACTTGTTCCAAATATTAATACGAGATTCGGAATCAAGGGTATGTTTCGTTAGCAAAGTTATACAAGCGAGCTTCGACAAGTTACAAGGATTTGATAGAACAAAACCGCATACTCCTCGCATAATTTCCACTTGGAAGCAGTAGAACACTAGTCACTCTGTTGCAAAACCTCTGCCTCAGCCCTTGCCATGGGGTCGTCCCTCATCTCGATCTCCTCTTCTTTTTCCCCTTCTCGTTCTTGCGTCAAGTTTTTCCTGTGCAACTCTTCCGCGGCCTGCATGGCAGCCTTGTTCTCTGCCTGAATACGCTGCATTTCCTCTTCTTGTTGCTGTCTCTCAAACCAAGTGTCTGCATCTGCCCAAACTGTAATAACAAAGCAACGAAAGACGCTAAGCATACCTAAAATTTCAAGCTTGATTCGGAATGAACATTAATCTCAACGGACAAACAATTTAAGCA
Source organism: Pyracantha coccinea (assembly GCA_028566515.2). NCBI lineage: Eukaryota > Viridiplantae > Streptophyta > Magnoliopsida > Rosales > Rosaceae > Pyracantha > Pyracantha coccinea. Next base: position 10,068,474 of record JAOTRO020000016.1, on the reverse strand, counting down.
ATTTGAGTCGAACAAAAGAGCAAGTAATTTTAGTTCAACGACGATCATTAACCTCAAAATGCTATTCAACTGTTTCTAATTCGATGTCATCGTTCTATTTTCTTTCAACCCCTTTTCTTTTTCACAAAGCAATGTATACATTCTAATGAATCTAATCTACGAGGGTGAGGATTCGAACTTGGGTGAAACGAGGCGGATCACCAAAAAAGCATCTAAATACCAGAGCTTAGTATCTTCCTGAATCCTAATCATTGAATCTAAATCTAACTAAAATTGACAGCATACCCAGATTGAATCCTAAAACTTTGACAAAAAAAAAAAAAAAAAGATTGAATCCTAAAACCCTAAACCCCCAAAGTCGAAGCAGCTACACTAACATACACACTTAATAACAACAAGAAGTAAACCCCAAAGAGCATCAATCACGAACCCTAGAACCAAATTTCACAACAAAACCCAAAAATCGAAACATCCCAGATAACCCAAATGATTAATAAATCAACCAAACCCATCTAAACAAATCAAGCTAACATTCAAATCGACACAAAAGTAATAACAATGGAAGGAGGACTGAGGAGTAGGAGTAAAGGGGAAGAAGGACCTACCGGGCTGAGCGGCCCAACCCTGTTCACCGCCCTTGATTTTCTCAGGGAGGGCATAATTAACAGTGAGGACGCGGCCGTAGAGCTCGGCGCCGTCCATGTTGTCCATGGCGGCGGCGGCGTCCTCCCTCTCCAAGAACGTGACGAATCCAAAAGAGCGGTGCTTCTGGGTGGCTTGATCCAGAGGAGTCTTGACGTCCTTGATGTCCCCGAAGGGTATGAACGCCGCGTGGAGTATCGACTCGTTCACCTCCTCCGCCAGTCCTCCGACGTACAGCGTGTTCTTCTGCACTGCTTGCTGCGCCATTCCTCCAACCTTCGCACTGCTTGAGATTTTTTGGATTCACCGCTCTCTCTCCCTTTCCCTTTTTCTTTATTGTTTCTTCTGCTAATTTCTTCCCCTCCTTTTGAGATGGGCCGCGTCTACATGGATGTGCCGTTCTGGGCTTCAGGACTAGATTAAACTGGACAGGCCCATTACCCTTTTTTATTTTACAATTGTGTTACTTTGGACAGGACCAGTTTTACATTTATTTATTCTGGTTTTCCGCTTGTGTTCCTACTCAAACCATGTTTAGTGTCGTAGTTATACATGTAATTAAGGTCTAGCAATTTCATGCACGATCCGTAAATTCGACATGAAATTATACTTTAAAAAAAAAAATTTCGGGTCAACTCGTTAACGAGTTGAGCTGCTACCAGATCAATCGTTAAGATAACGGGTATGACACATAAACAGCACGAACAACCCATTTGCTAGGTGTAGACATTAGACGTGGAAATTTTTTACATGACATGTTAACCCGACACGAAACAACAACAGAAAAACAGGCTTCGGGTCAACTAGCTCGCGAGTTAGGTCTTTATCAAATCACCAATTAAAATAACGAGTTTAACACAACATGATTTCTTAAAATAACATATATACCACGGACGCGACAACCCGTTTGTGAGGATTAAACCACACCAGTAAATGGAGCTGGGCTTCGATAACAATGACCCGTCCAAGCCCTTAGACGCATTGTCAATGTAATATAATTAATAAACATAATAATTTTGAAGTTTACCTCGCTGGTTCCCATGTACGTTGTTGGGTTTGAGGGAGGTTCAAATCCAATTAGTCTTGGGATCGAAACTGGCAGACCTCTCAAAGATCCAAAGGGTTTAGGGTTTACACTAACGGAAAGGGATCCTCTCCGGAGAGATTTTTCAGTGTAAAAATATGAGGTATTCTAAAATACCTTTGTTTTGGTTTTTAAACTTTTTGTTGCGTTTGTATTCAACTTCAATCAAAATAAAAACTCTCAGTCGTCAAGGGGACAGTAAATATGTAATAAAGCTCGTTTTAGTGTATTTTTTTCAATAATTAATAAAATACGAGATGTGTAAAATTACAATTTCAGTTACACGTCTTTATATTTCTTAATACAAGCACTACGGAGAGAGTGACTCACATACAAAATTTCGAGCACGTTAAACTACTTGAGTTGAATGCTCTTTTCAATATTGGGTGCTGAAATTAAATTCTTGTGTGGTACATAAATTTCAATAGAGTTGTGACTAGAGTAGCTCTCTCTTACACCATGTGAGAACAGTGAGAAGTAGTTGACCACCAAAACATAAATAATCTCATACTTTTGTATGAGTGACCATATCAATCGCCTGATTAGAAATCTTGCCAAAATTCACCGTACATCAAGAATAGTTATAAGAATTGAAAACTTTATTTTATTAGATTAAAATTGCAGAATGGAAATAAAATAAAAAAAATAAATGAAAGTAAGAAACTTCTTGATTAAGTTTATAATGTAAACAGGGTAATGTCCTAGTTGTAAACGTAACTACAAAAGAGCAAAGGGAGTTGTGTTCCAGTCCACATTCTCAAGAATCTTAAATAGAAAGTTGGAGGTTCCATGTCGCCGGTTCCCTGGTACATCGTTGGATTTGAGGATGTCGAATTCAATAGGTCCTGGGATCGAAACTGGCAGAGAGAATGGACTTCTTTAGTTTGGAAACTCCTATGAGATCCTCTTATCACGGTCAACTCTGAGATGACAGATAGTTCATGAAGAGTTTTCGTCGTTTGATCAAATTTCAAGAGTCTAGATTGATGAACTTGGTGGACAATATCCCTTTCCCTTCTCTAGCAAAAAATATGAGGTATTCTAAAATACCTTTGTTTTGCCTTTTTTTTTTTTTTTTTCTCCAACGCTGCACTCAAATTTAAGCAATTTGTAACTCTTTCATCTTGGGAAACACATGTCAATAATGTGCAACATTATAGTTTTGGCTATCAATATTTTGAAGGGCTTTGTATTCTAGTTATAGGACAAAAGACGGAAGTGTAAACTTTTGTTCTAATTATGCCCCATAATAATTTTTCAGCAGCATGTATTTTTAAGATCCAATATTAGTTTTTGAATTTCACGTTTGAATAGTGTACTATCTTATGATGTTATGAGTAATATTTTCCAATTAAAATGAAATCTTTGGAAAGTTGGAAACGCACACATAGATACAATTTCTGCAAATCTTTAATCAATATAGCAATAAAGGCCTAATATATATATATATATATATATATATAAATGCTTATGTGCCTATTAAATGGTAAAACCGCTTCGAAATGACTAACATCATTTTTGTTTTCAGCGCTCGCAAAGATATATAAATACTCAACAATCATAGTCAAATAAAAGATGCTTACAAAGTTGGATTGGTTTTGCAAAATGCAACAACCTTCGTAAACCTCTGTTTTGCGGAGATTTTACCGTACTGTAAGGGTCCGTAATGTTTTGCAAAACTATTTTTGAAAAATTGCCTCGCAAAACAAAAACGATAAATAAAATTTTGTATTTTTAAGATTTGAGAATGTGTCTGCTAGTATCATCCGATAACAATTTTTTAGAATGAAAACATAGAAAACACATCTGGTACCAAATGTCAACAAAAATACAAAGTTGTGTTTGATAATAATGGTGACGATGGTGGTTGAGACGAGAGTGGTGTGAGTAGCAATGGTGGTTGGAGTTGGAGTAGTAGTAGTGGTGAGAATAGAGGTGTTAATAGTGGTGGAATATAACAAGTTTCGAGTCATTATCAGATCACCTATCAAGATAATAGGTACGACATATAAATGACATGACACGACCCATTTGCCAAGTCTAGATATTAGGCATGACAATTTCTTACATAAGTCTTCAAGCCTATACGAAACGACATGAAAATAACAGATTCTGAGTCAATCCACTACCGAGTCGGATTGTTCTCGGGTCACCTGTTAAGAATCCGTTAAGATAATAGGTTTGACACGACACGATCTGTTAAAATAATGGATGTGACAAAAAAAAAACAACAAAAACACTATCCATTTGCCAGGATCGACTCATACAAGAGTGAATGGAGTTTCAGAATAAGGAGGAGTTCGCCCAGTTGGCCATTGCTGACAAAGCCCCTTGCGAGCCCTTAGAAATGTCACATTTAAATATTATAATTTTTTTGTTAACGCGGCTGGTTCCCCTGTACGCTGTTGGGTTTGAGTGATGTTCGAATCCAATAGGTCTTGGGATCGGAACTGGCAGATAGACTAAAGATCGATCGCGGGTTTAAAGTTTACACTATTTTGATGAAGAAATTTAAGATTATTAAGAAAATTTAAAATGAAGAAAATTGAATTGACGGGATTTTATTTTCTAGACATTGTGAATTTTTTTTTTGGTTAACCTAGATGAACAATGGAATTGAATACGAAATTTGTTATTTTTAAGCTCTCAATCATAGAAATTGGGAAATGACACCAATTTATATGGAATTTAAACTTGGGAATTGGAGGTCCCAAATCCCAAGTATTTTCTAAGCGGAAATTTTAAATTTCTATGTGTATGAATACAAACAAGAGACTTGATGCACGTCAATTTATAAATTCTGACTTTTAATCAAATTTCAAGTTTATTTTCCTCATTCAAATATAATGTTAGGGTTCAGGCTAACGATGGCTGCGGAAATTACCAGTGTGAAAGTATAAGGTATTCTAAAATACCTTTGCTTTGCTTTTTTATAAGTTTTTGTTGCGTTCATATTTAACTTCAATCAAAATAAAAACTCTCATCAACAAAAGGACATTAAACATGCAATAAAGCACATTTTAGTGAGCTTTTTTTCATAGTTAATAAAATACGAGATGTGTATAATTACTACTTGAGTTAGATGCTTTTGTATTCTTTTATTACAAGTACTATTGGGAGGTGATTCGAGTACAAGATTTCGAGCACACATGAAACCACTTGAGTTACAAGTTTTTTTCAATATCTGGTGTTGATTTCTTAGTAGAGTAGTTGCTCTCGCAACTTGTGAAACCAGTATGAAGTCGTTGAGACCAAAACATAAATAATCTCATGCTTTTGTAAGAGTGATCATATCAACCACGTGGTTAGAAGACAATTTAAAATCATAGACAGTAATATAATTTCACATAAACCAAATTTGACTTTTTCACAAGTGATTTTAGCATATCTCTAATATTGAATAAATAAATTTTCACGTTCTCTCTCTTTCCCTCTCTCTTTCTCAATTTAACAAATGGGTTATGCTTGGGGAGTGTCGCCATATCAATATTTTTAAGGGAGTTTTAACAAAACACTCTTGGTACTGTTCACTTTTAACGAAAAACCACATTTTTACCTTTAACTGGCACTATTCACTATACCTTTAAAAATGGCTTTTCATTAAAAGAGAAGTTTTTTTGAACTTTTCGTTAGTTTTCCTAAAAAATTATTCCCAACCACTTGCTCTATTTATTTTTATTTAATTATTTATATAATTCCCAACCACTTACTCTATTTATTTTTATTTAATTATTTATATAATTAAAGATACATTTACATAAATTACTTGTAAAAGAATTAATTTAAAATAGAAGATTTGAGTTTAGTCAAGCTAGTTACGTCACTGTGTTTTATCGTGCATCAAGTTTGAATTTCGCTTGTCATAATTTAGTTAAATTTAGGATAATTTATACAAAACTACCTCAACTATAGGTCGAATTCTAATTTTATACCTCATATTTAAAATATGACAATGTCATACCTCAACTTATGATTTTGTTGCAATGTCACACATCCGTTAACTTTTCTGTTAATTTTTCTGTTAAATGCTGACGTGGCAAGAGCAAGGTCCATTATTTTGCTAATTAGAATAAAAAAATTAATTAATTATTAATAAATTATTTGTTATTTATTTAACAATTAAAAATTAATTAAAACAAACAAACTTTTATCTTCCTTTTTTTCCCCAGAAACCGTGCTTTCTCCCCAGTGCAGCAACCCTTCGTCCTCCTCCGCCCCCTTCTTCCTCCTCGCCTTCTTCCTCCTCCGTCCCCTTCATCCTCATCTTTAAACGCAGGTTTCGGATCTTTTCTGGCCCGCTTCGACTGACCCAAAGAACGGCCATCTTTTCTTCTTTGTGTTCACAGAGAACTGCCATCACCAGACCACCACCACAACCATGTCACTCTCTCTTCTTTTCTCCCTCAACACTCAACTCCCCAGTTTCTCCAACCTCTCATCTTCTCTGTACAACAACATAGATGGACTAAACCCTAAACCACCTCGCAGTTTTCAGATGAAAATCCGTCAATTCCTGGTCAGATTGGACGAGACTTGGACAACGGATCACTTCCCCTTCATCATGAGGTTCGGATTCGAGCATGGGAGACTTGAATCTGCCTCGATTTCGCGAGAAACCAAAAGCCCAGTTTCGGGCTGAGAACCTCAGGCCGTTCTCAGGCCATTATCCGGCCACGACTTAGTGTGAAAAGGGTATATTTCTACTCTTTGATCTGTGATCTTCGTTTTGAGATAAATTTCGCGTGTTTTGGTAGAGATTTGAGGGTGAACGGAGCAGATATTTTTCCGGCCGGCCGGAGCCTGTTTTCTGGGGCGCGTTGGGAGAGAAGGGAGAGTTTGAAGGGGAGAGATTGGGATGAGGGGCCCAAAAATTATTTGTTTATAATGAATATTAATTGTTAAATAAATAACACATAATTTATTATTAATTAATTAATTAATTTTTTATTCTAATAAGCAAAATAATGGGCCTTGCTCATGCTACGTCAGTATTTAACCGAAAAATTAATAGAAAAGTTAACGGAGGTATGACATTGGAATGAAATCATAAGTTGAGGTATGACGTTGTCATATTTTAAACATGAGGTATAAGATTATAGTTCGATCCATAGTTGAGGTAGTTTTGTGTAATTTACCCTTAAATTTAATATAACTATCTTATCGTTTGACAATAAATAGACTTTTTAGTAACATGTTTAAAAGACTGGTTTCGCTAGTAGTGACTTGTTAAACTTAAGTTATTATGTTATATTAAATTTTTATTATAAGTGATTTCTGAAACTGACCCATCGCATCAAGATGATATCTGAAGTTGAAAATTGAATAATATCATCTCTTAATATGTATGTTGCAAATCAATGTCGTCTTCTGTCTAAATTCTGTTAGAAAAAATTATTATGTACTGATGTGACACATATAAGATTCTGCATTCCAATAATATGATGACACATGGACTAAAGAAAGCGTGTCAAAAATTTAAA
>JAOTRO020000016.1:10046520-10061168 GCA_028566515.2 Pyracantha coccinea | reverse complement strand
TTATATGCAAGGACTTTGCTTTTATTAATGCATAAAATACTAATTAAATTTTAATTAAGATGCTAACTTTGTAGGTAACCTGGAATTAACAATGTAGCTGGAGTTCTCCACTGGCTTAAGCACAGTGGAGAACTCAAGTACAGATCTCTCTATCGATTTCTCAGTCTTGGAACCTCTGGCCTCTGTAAGAAGGTTCGTCTCTCTCTTTCTCACACATTTTTTTTTTTAATTCGTAATCGAATTTCCTTTGCATAAATGCTAGATCTGTTGCAGTGGGGCCGCAAATCCTACCCTCTGTTTGTTACTTTGTTCCAATTGTTGCAATCAATTTTTCATCGTTTATTTGGTCAATTCTTGCATTGTTTTATTTGGTGAATTCTTGATTAACGACTGGTTCTTCTTGCTTGGTCTAATTGGGTAACTTAAGAATTTTATCTGTTGATTAAATTTCCTGTGAGATTTTTTTGTCCTGATGGATCCTTTTTTTTTTTATTTTTTTATTTTACCATTATTCATTTGTTTTTTTTTTTTTTTTAAATTATGTAGCCAAATGAGTTCGGTATTCCTTTGGAGTCTCTGCAAGTTTAAAGTAATCTATGTTGTTGTTTTGATTGTGCGTTTTGTGACTTACACTATTTTAATGAGAATGTTTTCAATTTAGTGTAATCTCAATCTCAATGGGTTTTTATGATACACTTTATCAGTGAATTTATCTACATTTTTCAAATGTTGGTCTGGACGATTGTGAACACTGGACTGTGGATTTTGTTTGAATTCCCAAATTTTGTCAAACATTTGACAAGTGCTTCTTGAATAAATTTCGAGTAAAGAACGTCTACACATGACAATTTCAGGGTTTCAAATTCATTGGAAAATATGAAATAATACTGCATAGTTTCTGATTAATGCGAAAAATTGGTACTTTTGCAGTGATATATGCTTTTGGAGAAAGTTGTAAAGTTTGATACTTTTCAGCTTTAATCTACTTTTTCCGTTGTCTTAAGGTATAGATCCCCGCATTTAATTTACTTTTTTTCTTTCAGGAGCAGTTTGAAGGATTAAAATGTTGTCATTTGGTATAGATGATCTTGGTTTGGCAAATTGATATCGAGATGGAACACTCCTAACTGCGTTGTAAGTTCGACTCACTCATCCTATAAGAGTTGCTTCATAATTGTAACATTCAAAACCAGATGGCTTTTTCGGTTATGGTTCGATTATTATTTCCTTTTCAATTGTTATTCTTCATTTCTGATGTGGTTGCTGTTTGTGATTTCCATTCAATTTGATCCGTACTCTCAGTTTTCTTTTCAGAATTCCTCTCTTTGCCTTTTCCCAATGTTAATATTTTTCTCCATGATAGAAATTTTACGGTCTATGTTAATATTATTTTTTTTAATTTAGATCCTACAAGTCAAGGCATTGATGATGGAATTAAATTCAACGCTGCTCATTGTTCCTTATTGTAGATAAGGTTGTACAGGAGCAAGACGTGGCACCGCAGCATCGCGCGGGCAGTCTTGCTAGTTTTTTAACTATGATTAGGATTTTTTTTTTTTTGTTGTTGGTTGAAAATTAGGGAACTTTAACGAAAAGTTCTCGGTGTTGTTCATTTTAACGAAAAATCATATTTTTACACTAAAAAGGCAATCTTGATACTATTCAATTTACCATTTATTTTGTTCTTATCGTTAAAACTCAAAATTTTCAAACTCTTTTCATTAGTTTTCCTTGTAAATTATGATTAGGAATATGGCAATATGCTTAATCGGACTTCGCTCCTTGCATAATTATTATTTTTTCACATGCCTTCCAAAATTATTTGGATGGCAGCTTATTGAATCCAGAAGTCGGTTTGATTATCTATCTTTTTGAGAAAATAATAAGTTTAGCATAATATAGACAATTTTTCAAATAATTCAAATCGAAGTGATTGAATATCCGATTCATATTTGAGAAGAAATGAGAGGCTGAGACTCCTACGGGAGGCAACGGTGGAATTTTCCCGGATGAAATGTCTCTAATTACAGGTATTCAACGCCGAGTCGGAATTTTAAGTCACAAAACCGAGTCTTGTAGCAATTCAGAGTTCGTGACATCACTTACTGTTGCTTTTAGCCTCAGTTCGGTTAAAGTTTGCTGTCCAAGAAGCAACAACTCTTGGATCTCCCCGTTTTCGCACGTTATGGTAAACCTCAATCGAAAGAACAACTTCTGGATGGTGCACAGGCATGGAGTAATCCTGAATGCTGGATGACATTTTTACCTTCGCAGTTGAACTTGCAGATCTTAGGGTTTTCATCTTATCATAAACTGCTTAAACCGCCCTAGAGGACGTAGCGGCGTGATCTGCATGGATATTCGAATTGGGGTTTGAATTGAATGGATGCAGCGTCTCACGGCTGCTTTGTCTTCGTCTTGCTTCTCTTTGATTCTTTTTATACGCCCCACCTTTGCAATACAAGTTGTATGGTTTGATGTCTCAGAATCTTTTGCTCTCCCTTCTTGTTCATCGTCCTCAAACGCTACCTTGATAGCCATGTCCACCAGCTCCTCATCGGTGAAGATCTTAAGCTCGTCCACCCAAATATCTTCGTCGGAAACTTGGGACGATTGTGAAGATACTTCGGCCTCTAAATCCTGGATTTCTTCAAGAATGCAAGACTGAAACAAAGGGACGCTGGTGAGGGGACCTACCAGATTGGGGACGTATATCGGCCTGCCTCCGGGAACTGAGAGCTCCTCCTCTTCCTTATCACAGCCATTGTTCTCTGTCATGGTCATTTATCTGTTAGGGGAAGTCTGGGGTTTCTGTGTGATGGAGGCAGAGGTTATATTTTTTCTGTTGGATTAAAAGGTTTCCTAGTCGAACTTTACATGTTTTTCTTTTTCTTATAGGATTTTAATCACATATAGGGTGGCTTTTGCTTTGAAGACTTGGCCGAATGATCAACGGATGGATTACGATGATCATGCTCCAGCAAGGGTTTCGAAAAAACTTGAGAGTGCCCGACAAAGATAGGCTGATATAATGCAGAAAGTGGAACATGCATGCACTTTTGATACGATGATCATGTTCAGAACTCCCAAGTGTAAGATACGCTGATATACATCTAGACTACTTTCATGCATCAAGTGTAAGATCACAAAAAGCTTACTTGTTTGCTTGTTAGTTTACAGATTGTTTTTCAGAGTGCATATAAACCAGCAATTGATCGTCACAAGCTACGGCCACAGCACCCGACCTTGAGTCATCGGTAGCAATACAAGAAACTGTGCCACCTGATACCATCACAAAACAGTGTAAAAACCATCAGTTTAACAGAAAAATAAGTAAAATGATTCATCAGTTTCGTCTGAACCATGACTCGCATCTATCAAATATTAGGAATCTGAGGCAGAATGAAGCAATCAACCAGAAGCAAAAGCACAGCAAATGTAAGTCATATACTGATGCATGTTTCACTAATGAAATCTGCCGTGGATGAAAGGCTGTTTCTAGAACCAATTATTGTAGGGTTCATAGTTCGGCAACTTCTGCTTTCTAACATTATTCTTTAAGATAGTAATCGCGGATGCATACCGTTAAAATGATGCATATCGCCAAGTTTAGTTCCTGTTGATAACTCCCACGCATACACAAGTCCATCACTAGTACCACAGATCCCTTGACCAGCCGATGCACCAACAACAGCAGCTCTGTACAGCGAGTTTAAAAGTTAATAAAACAGCTGAATTCTCAATTCTGGAAAGGTTTGTACTCTCTGATTGTTTAAAAATAGTAATGTCCAATAATCACCAATACATTCTTGAGAGTTTTAACAAAACACTCTCGGTACTGTTCACTTTTAACGAAAAATCACATTTTTACCTTTAACTGGTACTATTCACTATATCTTAAAAAAGGGCTTTTCATTAAAAGATAAGTTTTTTTGGACTTTTCGTTAGTTTTCCTTACATTTTCTAATCATCAGAGAAACACCTGTAGACAGGCATTTCAAGTTTATCTTTACCAATGCCTAATCCTTGAGACTTTCCTCAAAAAAAGCAGAAATTTCTACTCTGCGTGTTCTAAGACCAATAACTGAACTGAAATAGCATAGAAAATACCAGATTAATATGAAATCAATCGATTAGTTATTGGCAGTAACTGATCTCAATTTCATAAAGTTCAATGCCCCGAAAAATAGTTGAAGAATTCCATTCCAGTGCATGAAAAGGCCAACACACCTTGAATCCAATGTACTTCCGAAGATCATCATATTTTTCACCATTAGAGCAAGCCTCCACCTTCCCACTGGGTTTAAGTCGCAATCACCGGACATATAGTCTTGACTATCAAAATCGGAAGATGATGAGACAAGAAGCCAGACAGCAAGGTCTTCCCCCTCCAAGGAAAATTGGCCATCGCATGTGGCAGGCATCATTTGCTTGAGGTGTTCTTCTATATCAGAGTAGCCGGAAACAGGGCACTGTATTTGCCAAGTAAACAAACTGACAGGAATGAATTGAAAGACTGAAGTGCTTGATGCAGAGAACGTTGACACGAGAATGCGTTTAGAAATATCCCTGAAAGAAAATGCCGTTGCATGTTACTACTACTAATCAATTTTACATAGAATGAAATTGATTGCCCAAAATTTTCATATTAAATTAGGTCAATAACAAACATCTAACCTATTATACGCAAAGTTCATATAACAAGTGAACTGGAAGCTGATAGAATCAGACAACAGAACTAATGGCCGGAAACTTTTTATCTAAATAATCCAGATCAGGTAACACAATTAGGACCAATTATCAAGCCTATATGATTCCACATAACAGTGAACCAGTGATATTTTACTTTATGAAAGAAGACTACTTATGTGCGGTAGGCCTCCTCAGTAGTTTAAGAAAGGCATACCATAAACTGAATTCGCCACAACCATTATGGCCAACAACTATATGCGTACAATTTGGAATTCTCTTCAACTCCACTATTCCAGGGGAGATGCAATCTTCAGCTGGCAGAACATAATTCTCTATCTGTGCACTGCAAACAAGGAATTTGAAGCCCCATTAAAATATGTTTAACACAAGATATGGAAACAACTCGAAACAGCAAATGATGGTCGGCAAACATGAAAAACAGTAACGCAATTGTGGTGTACCATCAGATTTAATTGATTGGCTAGGAAAAAAGGGGAAAAATATCTCAGAACACAAAGTGTGCACATGGCACGACTTACAAATAGACAATTGCGTAAGGTTATAGGCTTATAGCAAGTGCCATGTTTCCCCACTGAACTAGTGGTTGATGTATTAAAGGTAAGTCTAGTACAAAATCTGCACCAGCAATCAAATACTTGGGACTTTTGACACAAAACTCGCACTCTATTGAAAATAACACTTTTAAATTTTGACACCCACACTTGTATTTAGATACTCACCTCCACATTGAGTTCATAACCCACAGATGCAGTCTCCCACTTTCTCCAACAGCAACAAGATTGTTGGGTTTACAAACCAATATACATTCTAAACTGTCTACTGCTTTCAATCTCGCCACCACTGAAACATAACCAAGTTTTACTTCCACAATCTTCACTGTATTCTCCTCTGAGCAGTTTGACGTACATGTGGAGCATGAACAATCGATGCTCCCCTGCCTAAGAATATTTAAAGGAAATCCTTATTATTAACTTTAATCCTAATTTATGACATTGCTTTTTTAAAATCTGCATAGATGGTTAACCTGCAGTAAGGTGTTTTAATGCTGTCAAGTAAAACAAGACATCGCCCATCTGGAGTGAATTGCAAACTGGATCTTTCCAAAGAAATCTGGCAAAGAGTAAACACATATGTCAAAAAAATGATAATAAAGCAAACAAGTCTACCAAGTCAAATAAATACAAGAACTTACTTTACCAAAGTAGTCTTTTCGCATGGGCCATGTTACGGATGTGTGACCAACAAAAGAAGGGCATCCAACAGTTGGTCCCTCAATTTGTATCTTGTAGATGAATAGGCTTCCGTCCTTGTCAACCAGATGGCCACATAAAACACAAACGTAAGTTTCGGTCCCCTTTGCACTCAACAACGCTGATAAAACAGGACTTTGATGGGAATAACATCCCACAAACTCAAGATCGCCCACTAGTTCCTTATTAGATTCCATACTGTGAGACTTCGAGTCTGAATGATGTGGAATACTATTGGGATCATGAATGATGCTCATCCCCTGTTTCTGAGATGTTTCAGAGTTGTTTAACTCGAGGAGGTTCTCATGTTCAACCACATCCTTGTCAACATGGTTCTCTACAGGTGAAACAGGCAAATCAAGTGAGTACGAAGTATCTTTTTCTCCAGAGGCACCAACTAATGCTTGATCCTGTAATACAGCAGGAACACTACTGTTTATGGGACCTTTAGATATCGTGGAAGGTTTCTCTGCATTCAAACAACTGGAATGTACCCCAATCTTGGCTTCAGCACAGAATGAATCTCTCTTATTTGAAGTGTCATCAGAAGAAACCATTTGCAAAGTCTCCAACGCAAGCAAAGTCTCTGTGGAAGGGTATGATTCAGGCACACAAATATCACCATTATTTCTGCATACTATACCCTCTGAGAACGAAGCACTGTAATATCCTTTGTGAACTTTCCTCCTGGTATATACTAAGTTTGAAACTTTGGTAAATGACTCATTTCCAATTTCTGCAACAGTTCTCTTATCAGCAATTTCATTCTCTGATGTTTTTGAAGAATTCAACATGCCTCTTTGGTTATCATCAATTACATCTATCGCTGAATAACCAGAATCAGTACTTGAGTTAGCTAGAATTTCATCAGAAACAGTGCACATAGAGTTGGAAAAATAAAATATGGAGTTCGGATCATTAGTTTGTTCATAACCTGATAATAGAAAAAAAGGTACCACAGAGTAAAGAAATTGTAACAAATTGTCACAACTCACAAGGCGAAGAAACTAAAATGTCATGTCATTTTATCTAACTTACAAGGCCAGTAGAAATAGAAGGCACTTCATTTCACCAACTAGACTGAAAATTAGTACTTTAGATAGAGACATCCCAGAATTTGGGAACCAAAATAAAAGTTAACTGAAACAATTGGTGTAAAAAAATTACCTTCAGGGAGATTAACTGAAGCTTCATTGCTTTGCTTAGATTGGATAACACCGAGTGAGCATCCATCCCTATTAGTAAATTCATCCCTGATTTCTTCAGAAACGACTCTGTTATGAGGAGATGTACAAACTGGAAGAGACTCAGATATGTATGTGTCACGTTCCTCAAGCCTCCCAGTAGAATCCATGCATACATCCTTATAGGGAAAGATATATTTGCTTCCATTGATCTCAAGATGATCATCTAATGATTTGTTATGCTTATTAACAGAAACAACTTGCCCATAACTGTTGAGAAGGCATGCATTGTCAGAACTATCTTCATCAGCTTCAACCTTATCAGAGGAACATATCATGTGGTTGACTACACGGTCACCATATTGATCACCATCTAAACTGTCAGGAACAATAGACCTTATTGGAACAATTGAACCAATATCTCTATTTAGGGTATACATCCCTTCTTCCTCAGCATCTTTAGTTGCAGCAAGCATTACACCTACAAGTATAAAGAAAAGAATAATCAACCAACTATAAATGGGCTGAGTGTAAAACTAATAACGTTCAATATGGTACCAGAGGATGGAGCACTGGTTTCATTAATTTCCTCTTGAGATTTCACCATACAAGGCAGAATTTCTGAAGGGCTAACAGTACCCTTTTTCTTTCTCGAACCCTCCTTCAGCAAAGGAATAGCTTGCGGAAGAAGAAATGCCATCATTGACTTGGCCATTTCTTGTCCAACTGAATCAAAATCATTAATTTCAGAACTTGCATTTGGTTTAGAAGCGTCTGTTTCTTGTTCTAGGTGTGATTCAGTCACCAAACCTTCAGAAATGACCACATTGTAGGCACTTCTATCCTGGATAGTTGAAGCAGATTCAGAAGTATTATCTGCATTTAATGTGGAAATAGTGGAATAGATTATCAATTACCAATACTTGAAGCCACCATCTGGGGTACTCACAATGGAACGGCATACTATGAAACAAGCAGATAGTTAATGATTACCCTGTGTAAAATCTAAGGTATCAGGAGCACAAAGATCAGTAAGAGCTTCGGAATCTTTTGGTATTGTAGAATCCATATTTTTATCTTCTGGTGCCATCAGGTTGAAATCTTGAGACCTGTCACGCTGTAGAATATGTCATTCAACAGAAAACTGACTACAGAACCATGACATAAGCAAAACTGAGGACAGATGGACAACTTTTCTGAACAAGCTTAGAGAAGCCTAGTTTGGACTAAGCACAGTGATGTAAATAAATATTCAAGGATATGTGAGAATGTGTGTTTTCAAAAGGTTTCCAAGGATATGTGAATCAAATTGGAAGCAACAAAATAGTGAAGTATTTTCAGCTTCCTATGGGGTTTTGAGGGAAGACAAATAAGAAGGGAAATGAGCTCACAGTTTTTTCTTCCTCTACAGGCAAGTTGCTGGCTAACACAGTAGATTTACAACTTCCAGAACGAACAAAAAGCCTTGCTTCTTCATGGGCAGAATCCTTCCTGAGAGGATTGGAGAAGCAAACAGAATCCAGTGGCAAACTATCTTTGGCTGAAAAGTCACTCTCTTCGTGATGAGCAGGTACTAAATGCACTAATGGTGGTGAGACTTTTGGATGTGATTCTGTCAGCAACCCTTCAGGAATGACCACCTTCAAGGCACTTCTATCCTGGATAGTTGGAGCAGAATCAGAAGTCTTATCTGCATTAAGACGACAAAAACGAAAGATGATGATCAATTACCATACTTGAAGCCACAAGCTGCGGTGATCACAGTGGAACTACAGAGTATGAAACAAATGGAGAGTTAAGATTACCCTGTGTTAAATCAAAGGTATCTGGAGCATAAAGGCCAACATCAGTAAGACCTTCGGAATCTTTTGGCACCGTATCATCTACATTTTTGTCTTCTAGTTCCATTGGATTCGCATCTTGAGACCTATCAAGCTGTAGGAAGTTGAGAATGTCTCATTCAACAGAAATTCACTACGGAACAGTGACACAAGCAAAATTGATGATGATGGACATCTTTTCTAAACAAGCATAGAGAAGCCTAGTTTGAAGTAAGCAGTGACGTAAGCAAATAAATATTTGGGCATATGTGAAAACTTGTGTTTTCAAGCATTTACAAAAATATACAAATCAAACGGGAACCAATAAAATGGAGAAGTATTTTCAGCTTCGTTTAGGGTTTGGGGGGAAGATGAATAAGAACGGAAAATGTGCTCACAGGTTTATCTTCATTTGCAGACAAGTTGCAGGCTACCCCAGTAGATTTACAATTTCCAGAACTCATAAAAAGCCTTGTGTCTTCATGAACAGCATCCTTCCTGAGATGATTGGAGATGCCAGCAGAATCTAATGGCAAACTATCTTTGGCTGAAAACTCACTCTCTTCTTGATGAGCAGGTAATGGTGGCAATACCTTCAGATATTTACAAATGTCATCTTCATTCACAGCATTCTTCCCATTATTATGATGTCTCTTCTTCCCTTTTGAAGCCTCAGCTACAGATGCCAGATATTCAGGTCTGCTTCTTTTAATGCTAGCCGAACTGAATGACTTCGAATTTACAAGTTCACGTCTCCTACTTCTCTTCCCTGTGATTCGTGGTGTTGCCATTAATGAACATGGCTCTGGGGAATGATTATCGACATCTGTTCCAGAGGCCCTGTTACAGAAGCTCAAAGGTAACAAACTCCTTTCTGCAGTTCCATTAACATTTGCCGCCATCTCCCGAAGTAACCTCTGGACAAATGGATTTTTGAAGCCAAAAAACTGCATTTAAAACGCCAAAAGATCAATCTTCTGAGTTACTATCATTTTCTGTTTGATTTATTTCAGCAAACATGTGAAGAATGAAGTAAAATGGAAAGGAAATCATATGCTTCTCTAGCAGACAGAACGGTTAAATAATAAATATCATCCTGCATAGAGGTTGATCAGATTCAGAAAAGGCGCCATTCCAATAGACGAGATCAACTAAGGTTGTACAACAATAAAATAACCTATATCAGAAAGGACTAGTTTATGGAGAGTTTGAGTCATGAGTTGAAATTAACTGAACATGTAGAAGATGACTAACACAATAAGTTGTCACATAGCATAGTTTACTGTGTCACTAGTGAATGTGTTTCAGATGAACCAAAATCGTAATGTCGCTAAGGACATTTATGTTTCTCATGTTAATTAACTTAGACATTTTTCTTTCTTGCTAGGAGTGTCCACAGAAGAAAGTAACAACAAAACCCAACTGCTTACAATAAAAGCAATTCCGACGTAAACTACAAACGAAAAAGGAATCAATTTCTACCTCCACACCATCCATCTTGCACGAAAACCTCTTCCCGTGCCAAATCTTCAACCGGGGAAAAAATGTCTTCTGAAATTTCTCCCAAGCCATATCTGGGGTTTGCCCAGAACAGGATTGTCCATCAGCACAAATAATCTGCACATTTAAAAAATTATCTTTCCATCCAAGCATAAAATCAAAATATGCAACCGAAAAATTGAATGTCATTAAAATATCATTAAACAATCAAAAGCTGCAGGGGTTTGGCTACAAACCGAAAATAAAGGTCCTTTAGGACCTTCTTGAATCTCCATCCTATATGTGCTCCCATTGTGAGCTCGAACCGCCTGATACCCAACCGGATACGGATACCGATCTTTCCCCTACAAAATTTTAACACAATTCAACAATCAAATACGGCATGAATTCATGTTAAAATTAGGATTATACTGAAAATAATCACCAACTTAATAGTCTTATAATACTTCACTAAACTAATTACTCACCCTAATTTAATTCGATCAATCAAATCTTACAAACCCTAACCTAAACTCTAGAATTTCGAAAGTATGAGGTGGGAAAGAGGAAAATCGAACCCGAGAGGAGCTCCAGTACTTCTTGTCCCAAGGTCCGGTGTAGAGGGAGCCGATGGATGTGATTTCGAGATCGTCTGGCTTCTCCGCCGCTCCACTGGGTTTTGTTTCTCCGGCGACTTTCGGAGGCTTCGTCATGTTTTAGGTCTGAGCTTTCGAAAGGACGACAGTAAATTAGCGGTAAAATATTTAATTTATAGTTTTCAGAGAAAGAGAGGGAGGGGAGGTGTTTGTGGCGGGAACGAAAACGAGTGGGCCTTTTGAGATTGAAGAAATTAAAAGAGGTAATTGCATTTTATACCCTTTAGGTTTGGGATATTTTTCAAATTGGGAATGAAGAAAGGGAATGAAGATGACATAGAATGCCCGTTAAATTTTTAACATTACACCCTTCAAATTGTATCCATTTTTTTTTAATTATTTGAATCTTGATTAAACTGATGACCTGATGAAAGTGGAATTCGTAAATTGATTGGCAGATAAGTCAATGTTTGTACCAAATTAATTTAAAACTGATCAATTTAACGGAAAATTAAAAGATCAAATAAATAAAAAGTGTATTTCATACAAATTAAAAACTTATCAATTTAACTGGAATTAAACGATCAAATAGATAAAAATTGTAATTTATATAATAATAAAATCCTATGGTGCAATGTGAAATAACTAAAGCCCATATGACACATTTTTTAAATCACCACAAATTTGAGGGTGGTTAGCCCCAATTAAAACTACCTGAATTTGTATTTTGATATGTGACCCTGCAATGTGATTGGCCAATGGGTTGAAAACGAGAAAAGCCTGTTTAGAAGAACCATTTGATTGTGGGTGACTTTTCATTGGGTGACCGACAGTAAGAGAAAGTTCACAAAAGCCGACACGGAATTTCTTTTTTTTGAAAAAAATAACGCCGTTGCCGGGGATCGAACCCGGGTCACCCGCGTGACAGGCGGGAATACTTACCACTATACTACAACGACATTTGTTGTCTGCTTTCTCTTATTAAATATATATACCTTATTATATTTACCAAGCCTACTTTGTCCCCAAGACAAGCAGTCGAGTCACATCAATATCGAGGGGCAAAATCGAGAATCCAAAAAAGTCTCCAAAACGTTTCTAAATGTAGCTTGGGGAGCACGGTAGTCAGTCAGCAAGTCCGACAGAAAAAATATCATAATTACACTCTACTCGGTTTTCGAACCCCCACATAAAGCTCGACAGGACAGCTTCGTTCTCACCGAACCTCAGCTTCGGACTCAGGTTTCGTCAACCCCAGACCCCACTGTGACAGCCTCTCTCGCGGTGGGTCCGCCTCCTCATCGACCGAAGACTCTGAACCCGAACCTGAGGCTTGTAGGTAACGGCTCATCGGTTCCGAAGCTGGATTTTCCCGCTCACACACACTCTCTCTATCTCCCTCGCTTCTTTAACTTAATCCAGTGGAGAAAGGGGCCCTCTCTCTCTCTCTCTCTCTCTCTATAAATTGAACTGCGCTTCGTTGAACCATCGTCTCCGACTTCGAAGAAATGGCAAGGTGAGAGCCCTTTCGCTCGTCAGTGATGAAAAATTTAAAATATGGGCGGACAATATAATATATAATTATAGAAATTATTAATGAATAAATATACGAATTTCTGGAAACTTTCTTTTGATTGGGAGCTGAGAAACCTCTATACAAATTTTCCCAGCTTCTTCAACGGTTCAACCCATGTAATTTCTTCTTGTTTAGGTTTTGGTTTCTGGGTTTTATTCGGATGATAATACTGTTTCGAAAGTTGTTTGCTTTTAGAAGTGTTCAGATGCTGGATTGGATATAAATTTTGATTTTTGAGAGAACCCATTAAACAGGAATATTCAATCTAGCTCTGTAATGATTTTTACTTTATGGGGAGCTTCCTAATTTGGGATTAAGGTGCTGATGATGTCAAAGCTTCTGTTTTGGTAATGTATGGTTGAAAAAAGGAAACATTTTTATTGGTGAATGAAACATATTATTCAGTGAATTTGTTAATTTTTTTGTGAATTTGGGGGTTTTCTGAAAAACCCATATCTGTTTTCGCCTTTTCGATTGTACTGGGAATGTGGAGTGGATGATAATGTAGAAAGTGTCCTGGTAAATCTTTCATTGAAAGCTTTTACATTTGTGAAACGATTTACTTTCTCTAGTTAAATATGACTATACGGATGCTTGATTGATATTTAATTCAGCGTTTTTGTTAATTCTCTTGTGAATTTGTGTGTTTTTCCTGAAAAACCCATGTCAGTTTTCGCCCTTTTTAATTGTACTGGGAATGTGAGATGGATGATAATTTGGGTTCGGGTGTTTATTCTGTTGGTCATAGCTTCTTTAGATTCTAGCTAAAAATTGCTTCTGTGATGAAATTTTGTGGCTTATAGTGTAATGTTCTTGTAGGGCTTGGCTGATTAACAGCAGAGGACTTGCAAACAAAGTGAAGAATGCTTCTCAATCGTCTGCGTGTCCAAACAAAGACTGTGGGGCAAATCGTGAATGCCCGAATTGCCATTTTGTTATAGATAACAGCGATGTAAGCTAGGTTTTTAGTTCTATTCATATGCAAATGATTATATGTTGTCCAAAACTTTCAGCTTATAGGTTAAGCTTTTTATTCATTTAAGTACTTCTGCAACTCCACTTGTGTAGGTTTTATTGGAATGGCCTGGCTTACCACTTGGTGTGAAGTTCGATCCATCTGATGGTGAACTCTTAGAACACTTGGCAGCTAAGTGTGGCGTTGGAAACTCACAGCCACACATGTTTATTGATGAGTTCATCCCAACACTTGAGGGGGACAATGGAATTTACTGTGATCATCCTGAAAACCTTCCTGGTAAGTAGCTCCCATGCTTCATATTTCTGGTTCCATGTGTTCATCTTTACACTAGTGCATCATCTACTTGTGCTGAAAATTGATATGGACTGAACCAAATTGAAAGAATACTTGGAACTCTAGAAATTGAAATTAATGGCTCAGTTTACGGCTATTCCTTGCCTTACAAGGAATTAAAGAGTGTTAAGTTATTGTTTCCTGTAAATTCCTTTTTGTGATTCTGAGGTGGTTGTTGTTTCTTGATCAAAGGGGCCTGAAAGAGTCGGATGTGGACAGCTTTGTTGATGATGTCCTTGTGAACGACAAACCTGAGGATGTGCCGGATTTGCTTGATCAGCATATTGGGTAGGGAAAGATCATAGAATGACTTTGGAGGTTTGTGTGTTTTCAGTTTTGCCTACTGTCTTCTGTTGAAAAATTCACTGGAACTGAAGCTTCTGTTGTCATATTTTCCTATTGCTGATTACTTATAGTCCTATTGCTGATTACTTATAGTGTTGTATGATAGATTATTGATATGGAGTTACATTAACATTGAGGAGCCAAATCAAACAACTCATGTGAACCAAATCAAACAACTTTTCTTTTTATAGATAAACCAAGCCAGAGGCGGTTTTGGGTAAGGGAGGACATGATCAAGTAGGCACTGTTGTCAAATTGTTTATTAAGCTTGATCATACCTGTCCTTATTTGATTGCTATTGATGAAACATAGAGTTGAATCTTTAAATGGCTGAACACGAAATTCAATTTCATTCCTTACAGGGGCCAAATGG
>JAOTRO020000016.1:10002139-10013030 GCA_028566515.2 Pyracantha coccinea | reverse complement strand
ACAACGCTTCTCAAGACTCAAATCACTAGAGTCATGGACCATATTTGATTTCTCAATCACAAGTTAATTTTTCTTTGTTTTCAATCAATGTTAGAGGAGGCGTGATTTGAAACCACCACTTTAGTTGCAAAGAAAACTATTCTTAATTACATGAGATACAAATATTTTTCTTCGATCACAACTTAATTGCAGATAGTCATTACCAATTCAACGTTTAATCAATATTATCTATGCTTGAATTTGAATTTACAACCCTCCAAACACTAACGAAGAGGCTTATTTCCGAAAAGCATAAACTATTAAATCTCTAATATTATAAAAGACGCCATGTTTTTTGGGCAAATGAAGACAACATCAACTTTGCCAAAGTAATTTTTTTTGGGGTAAAAAGGATTTCATTCATCAATATCAACGGAAAACATATTATCATCGGCATGTGAAAGAGAAGGCCTCTGAAAAAATCTTAACCGAGTAAAACCCAATGAGAAAAATCAGCTAAGAAAAAAGAGGTCATACATGCGAATTACACTTGATCCTCTATTACAGATTCAGCTTGAATACATTGCAACAACCATGGTGTACCCGTTTCAACCGAGAAGGATAAAACCCGACGATGTAAACCATATCGAGCTAAGCGATGAGCCATGCTATTCGCATCCCTCGGCACATAAACCTTCTAAAATTCAGCAAGTTTTTCTGGCACCAATCAAGGCAACAACACCAGAGGAGAAAGTAGTGGAATGGGATCTTTGCTCTGAAAGAACGAACTTAACGAAGTAGAATTCGAACTGCTCGCGGAGTTTTGCATACCACCGCAACTAGAAAAGGCGGCGTTATTAGGGTTCAGCTGAAGAGGACACGGAGCTCGTTGTTGCAGCCGGCTTAAATGCCTTCTGAACTCATTGTTGTCATCTTTGTGAGCACAAGCTTGGAAGCCTGGAAACTCTGCACCAGCAGTGTCCTCCATTGTGTTGTCTTGCCTCTATTCCTAAGTCATTAATTTATGTCTATATAAAACTTTGAGAGGCATTGTTTAATTTAGTTTATACAGGAATCATAAATGCCGCACCTTATAAGGTTATCATAAACCAGCTATGGAGGACTTTTTATATGTTCAACAATTTCCATCCATAACATGTAATTTCAAAGTCTCTTATAATACAGTGGAGATCAAGTGCCACTAGACCACAAGGTCATTGATAATCATTTGGGACTTCGAAAGACGGATAAGATGTTGAAGAATATAAAGAATTTCATGTTCGAAACTTGACAAAATAAATTATGATAACAAATGGTCACTACTTATTGTACTAATGTATTTTGTGATAAAAACTTCGCACATGTGCTAGTAGGTGTTTAAACGCAGACCAGTGATGTTGTTCATTAGTAGTCGGTCATTGATATGTCTCTTTGAAATCTCTGATATTGTATCCAAGTGGTCTGATTGATTGGGCGCGAATGGGTCTTTATCTAGTATGTTGTATTCTATATTTTGGGTTTGAATGAAACTCATCACTAACTGATGAACAACTGAACAATATCGGTGTTGATTAGTAATGAGTCACTCGTCAGTCTCTTTGAACATAAAAAAACTAGGTGTGTCATTTGGCAGACATTGATTGGTCCATCTAATTACCAATGAGGGCCCCAAAACTGGGTTGCTAAATATTGCTAGATAATGGGACATCATGTGCAGTTGGTGCAGAATTATTAGCACCAAAGTTGCTGCATTGTTGAATGGATGCACGTAATAAAAAATGAAATGGTCAGCTGAAGCCGAGGCATTCATGTGAGGGGAGGTTTTGCTTGGTTGCTTTGGTTCTAAGAAAACTTGGAATTTGCCCAAATCATCCAAAGCTCACTTTCTGTCATGTGAGGAGGAATAACTGCACACCTTCAAGAGCCCATAGTTTTCAGTGACAGAAATTTCAGAGCACATGATACTTGTAGTGAATTTTAAAACATATTGGGTCGTGTGATCTGGTTTTTTTTTAATTTTAATTTAATCAAAAATAAATATAATATCTCAAGATTTGCAGATGAATTTCATCATCGATTTGCGGTTCAAACAATCACTAGGAAATTCATATTTTATCTAGATTTTTATGGTCGTAATTATACAACGATTGTCATGCCAACCTAGCTGATCAAATTACTTTTTTCTGTGAAGCAAAATCTGATTTTTCTTTTACAAGACAATATTATCAATTTATATAAACTAAAAAAAGAGTAATTCAAACTCCGTGCATAAGTAGATAGTATCTCTAATGCAAATCCTGAAATTTTTTAAAGGAAGATAATAAACTGCAGAGCACAGTCGACGTGTTAGGGGAGTCGACTGTTGACTAATCCGAGCACAAGACAGACGAAGCAGTAGGGCATCTGTTTCTTTGTATTTTGGTGTTTCTTTGTCGTGCAAGATGCATGTATGTATGTAAAATATATCACAGTTAAAAAATATATAAAGACAAAAGGAAATGGAAGGGAGTGGTAATTGAATATGCGTTGGACTTCAAGAAACAGAGAAGTACATTGGTGAATACAAAAGGGAGCACACATAGCACGGAAAGGAAATGCAAAATAATTGCAGTGCGGTGCTGCAGAATGAAGCATGGCACTTAATCCTTGTATGATTTGTTCTCGCCTCCGCATTGTGCGCATACTTTGGAAAGCAAGTGAATTTACTTTCCCATGATCCCAAATTCATTAAAATCATATTCCAAAACATGATTTTATTAAGAGCTCGTGGGTAGAACTGGCTCTACTCAACGCTATCTTTAGCTCACTCTATCGACACTGGACCAATGGTGACCATTTTCAGTGACTTGATAATATGTTAAGAGTTTGTGGGTAGAGTTTTCTATTAATAACTAATATATCTTAAACCATATACTATTTCTCCGATGTGAGTAAATTAGGTTCTAAAATAAAATCATAATTTCTAGTATCGTCTCCTTTTCGCATTATATATTATATGACCAAAATCAATCAAATAAAAATGTAGTACCATAAAGACCAAGAACAAGAGGCGGCTTGGTTTAAGGAACCATCAGATATGGTAGCAAACATCTTGATTGAGGATATGATTACATTTTTTTTTCTACTGTGCGGTGACCCTTTTTTCCTTGACTCCAGTTTGAAAGTTCCAACAAAGTTTTTTTTTTTTTTTTCAAAGGTCTACTCTTTTAACATTCTATTATCTTGTACGATTTATCGACGTTTCTATGAGTGTCGTACTTTTCATTAAAAACCAAAAAAAAAAACCGCAGCACCTTAAAGACCAAGAATTAGATTGACAATGACAACCAATGTCAGTCAACAAAAACAAATTAGCAATAATTAAACACAACTATGTGCATTATTTCTTAATAAAATACCAATTATCTTACTACTTTTGCTTACTTATCCATCTTTTTTGGTCAAAAAGATTACTTATCCCAACTGGATTTCTCCTTTGATCAGATAAGCTGAGTGACTGCGCCCTGCATGATGTTTGCACACCAGCCAATAATGTTGGTGGCAAACACAAACACAAACACAAAGACAATGAGCAAGATTATAGAAATTGACTGGAAAGTTGTCTACAAAATTTCAAAAGATGGCGCATTTCCTCCTGCCTTTTGTTTCCTTTTTCCACATATTTGTTGGGAATTTTTTGGGGGTGCTTTTTGTGCTTTCAAATCACATTCTTCCTCCTTCCTCAGCTCAGCATTTGGTCAAAAGGGAATGTTCAAAAAATTGATTTGGATTGGACTACAAGGATTCCAAGTTCCAAAATACCAATTCGATGAAAATGTGAAGAAAGTTCATAGAATATACATCTTACTCTTTCAATTCTACCCTTAATTTTGGACTTGTCTGCAAAGTTTTACCAACAAAGATTCAAATCCACCAATGTGAATAAGTGCCCGTCTCCATCTGATGATGATTGAATGCATAAACTAAGTTGGAAAACTCCTGTCCAATTGGGAATTGAGAGGTCAATGTTTGGCACCCTTGACACCAAACTTTGTCGCAATCATCCCAAGCAGAGAAAATGTATCAGACGTGAATTATGACAGCGTATCCGTCATTTTGCACCAAAATTCAAAATTCTCTCTTAATTGATAAAAATTATTTAGACTAGCGATTGTGTAAAAAACCCAACAAAATCGAGGTTGATGGTAAATATAAAAGCTACCGTAACATTGAATAGAGAAATATTAGGTACAAAGCTTAAAACACTAAAACTGACTTTCTCTGGCATTACACAAATCAGATTATCCTTCTTTGCTTTCATGATCCAACGTGAGGTTGGATCACAGCAACAGATGAAGGCTAAAAGCAGAAGCAGAAAAGAGGAGATATTTTGTTTTCCTTCAATAATGGCTGCTTTTGTTTTCCTAAACGTAAGTCAATAATTAAACCACTAAAATGGTTAATTTGGTGAAGTTTTCAACTAAGACCGGTTCTTATGTACAAGACTTGACCGATGTCTCAAGAATACGACCGGATCAGCTTGAAGTTGACGAAAGATCTGGACTTGAAGAGACCACCAAAGAGGAACCTTGTTGGAGATTCCTCAGAACCAGGTTTTGTGTCCTCAGGGTTCCCTTTTACTTTGAGTATCGTCTGCCCGATTACTTGCCGGATGGACTCTATGGTCTTGGAGTCAACCGGATAGCCTGATGCATCGCGAACGTAGAATGTATTCACAGCTTTGCCTGCTTTCGTTGCAACTTCTGCTCTTGTTACGGTGAGGCTGTTCTCTCGAAAGATCCGAGTGACATCGGATAACAGCCCTACTCTGTCAGTGGTGCAGAGTTCTAGCTTCAAGCCCTGAACAAGGAAGAAACAAAGATTAGTCGTCCATAAATCAATGGAGTCTCTCCAAAAATGAATTAACAAAACAACACTCTTAACCTAACGACAGATTCATGAAAGAATCAAACAGAGTGCAGTGGAACATAATGAGACAAAGGGGTCGACATCCATGGATTTAAAATTACAATTTCACTCGAAATTATACGAGCACAATGACTAGGTTACAACATAAGAAAATCAAAATTTATGTCACTCCTTGTCATGGATTGCCAATTGGAGATATTAAAAACCTCAAATGTGTACTTTCCAGCCAAAAAAACAAGGAGACAAGCAAAAACTTTGAAATAAAATAGTCCAACTAACCTCAGATACTCTTCTCTCAATAGCCGCCTCGAGGCATTGTATCACTCTTTGTCTCTCTGCATCTGATTTCACAGGAGATCCATCTACATGTCTGATATAGTATTCCTACGACCGAAACCAAAAACAGTAATTAGGCAAGTTAATTAAGGCTGGTCTCACCGCACGTCCCAAAAACACGATCATATTCAAGTTGAAAAAGCGAAAATCGCAAACCTGATAAGCTTCCGGACCCTCAGCGTCAATACTGGCATGAAAAACCACATACTGCATGTCTGTCAAAGTGCAAACCGTGTCAAAGAGAAGCTTGGGCCTATCTTTGCTCCGAATCGTGACCACCGAGTAGTATTTGTCATGCCAATTAACAACACTCACATCCGGTCTTTGCTTGTCATCCAAGACACCATCATCAACTCGTTCGTAATCCCTATCTGCAAACATCATTTGGTGAAGCCTCCTATCAGTGTGCGTAACAGCGTGAGAGACAACAGTCCTAGCTCCTCTGGCTTTGTTGCTGCCCTTTAGCACATTGCAGAGTAATTCCTTAATCCTAGCTAACCTCTGAGGGTCGGTAATTGCCAACCCCGTCTCCTCATCAGTAACATGCATCACCGATGCAGCCCTTGTGTTGTGCGTCCAGACTTCGGCACTCACTACATTGCATTTGTGATTGGTGAGGACAGCGCTCACTTCGGAGAGTAATCCCGGTCTGTCACTTCCAGTTAGCTCAATTAAAGTACTGTCCATTGATTGTTTCACACCAACAGATCTCATTGAAGATGCAAAGCATGCCTCTGGACCAAGAGACTGAAAATCAAGTGAGAAATTAGTATGGTTTCACATCAATCGCCGCAGAAACAGCAAAAACAAACGTCAAACACAAATTACCTTTTGAATATAATCCAAAACTTCTTCATCTGTAACCTTGTTTCCATCGTGATCAGTGACATTAAAAACTGATTACACAACAAATCACAGAATCAATTTCTACCTCTAACAAAAAAGGACACACTTTTTACAGTGATGGCAAGATTGTAAGAGCATTTTTACCATCCATGAACCAGCCGCCATCCGAAGATATGTAGGCTTTCGTCACGATAAGGTCAAGATCAGTAAGTACTTGTACAACTTCCAAAAGGATTCCATATTTGTTTGCACTGTCCACCTGCGTCCAAAGTAACAGATTAAGCACCAAAACTTCCATAACAATAAGGACACCCAAAAAGACACATAACAAGATAAGAAATCAAGCAGAAGGCAGACGTACCCTTATCACCGTTGCATTCTTGCAGGCTTCGTTATCGATTACAACCCTGAGACAAAACAACATCAAACGAAGAGGCGTAAATCTCAAGAAGAGATAGGGTAGATATTTGAGGAACTTGAGGTGTGATTTTTGCATATACCTTGGTGGGTTCATTCGCCGGATGAGTTTCTCGTACTCGTCATCCATGCCGTGTGAAAAGCTCATGTTAACTTCTGCTGAAAGCCACCCAAAAAAATGAAAAACAAAATTAGACAAAAAGGTTAGGTTGGAGGGAATAAAAAAGAACCAATTGGAGAGATGAACAGAACCATTGTAACCAATCGGATAAAAATACTAGTAAACCCAAAAAAATAAGAGAAATTAAAAGAAAAAACATGATTTTCCAGTCTTCCAATTGGGATTACAGAGAAAATGTAATCACGGGGAAGGAGGCAGACAACAGAAATCAAAGAACAGAACACGCGAGAACCGAAACGTTAACAACAGCACATACCCATTTCGGTTTGCTGAGGATTGGTGATCTCCAACACCAAAAAGCTTGTTCCTTTTTTCTCGGCTGTCTCAAAACAAAGGAAGAACAAAGGCTAGAGAGAGAAAGAGAGAGAGGAGGAGAGTGAGAGAGAAGTGGAGGGTGTATGTGTGTGTATATATACACACAGAAAGAAGATCTTAGAATCTTAGGCTTTCCTGTTCTTTATCTCTCTCACAAAGGAAACAAATAAACCATAATAACTCCCTACCTTAAAATAAATAAAATAAAACAAACAAAATTCAGAATTTAAAAACCAACCCATTAAAACACTCTCCGAAATCAGACACCCCCGACACACTACTCCAAAAACCTGCAAGTCCAAAAAAGTACCACTCAACACCCTCACACAGCTCTCTCTCTCTCTCTCTCTCTCTGTCTCTCTCTCTCTGTAGCTTTCTGAATTCACTTTCTCTCTCTAAAAATGGAGGCTTAAAAAGAAAGTTTCCGAAAAATACAGAGTTGGGTTGGTGGGGCTCTGAATCTTTGAATCTTATGAAGTAGCGCACCCGCGCACTTTAGCAACGACCTCCCACCTTGCGCGGTACGTGTCACCGCGCTAAAATGTGCCACCGCGCTTAAATGCGCAGTGGGTTGATTTGGGAAGTCGAGTTCCGGTAAACGGTATAAAGGTCAAAGAGGATCATGGACTCCAACTCCGACGTTTGTGGAGCGGGCCAAGTGAACCAATGGGGCTGCAGTCAACGACGAACCACGGTCCGGTCTTCGACTTTTTCTAACGGTTTGTCCCTATCGCCCCAAAACGCAGCGTTTGGGACTTGTTTTTTTTTGGGAAGTTTTCATAACCTACTTTTTAATTAATGTTTTTTCTTTTCAACAACTAATGTTATTTATTTGACTTTTTTAATTCTTGCTTAGTGAAACGGTCAATGATCCGGGAATCTGAATCTCAATCTATTTTATTCTTACTTGTTTTACTATTCTGATTGGAAACTTTTTGTTTCTTCACTTGGCTCTTGGGGTTGGCCATGGGACAAAATCTTCACCCAACTCTCATCAATGTTTGTGAATCTTAATTAATGTTTAAGGCTTATTAATTGGTTTGGCTCTTGAAATTATCATTTAATCTCATTTTACTTATTTAAAGTTGATTTTGTTTAATTCTGTCTTTTGAAATGGTCATTTTTGTCGTACTTAATCTCAATTCGTTTTATTTTCGTCCATTATGTCAAACAGATGTTGAATGAAAAGATAACATGTGCATTTTATTTTTGACACAAACAGAGATATATCACATGCTTGGTGACGAGACACTTTTGTGAGAATTTTGGTTCTTCACCACCTATTTACCAAGCAGAACGTGAATTGTAAGCATAGGAAAACAAATTAGGTTAAGTGAAAAAAGGAGAAAGGAATTAAGGCTTGCAAATCAAGCCCTTGAGTTCAGACGGCAGCTAATCTTCTTCGCGACGATGACAATTCGTCATAAACTTGGATAAGAATTGCATCATTGGATGTAAGGTTTATTTGACAAAATGGACGAAAATGACAGTTTTCAAATTACAAAGTGAAACAAAATCAGATTTAGAAGGTGAATGAAACTAAATTGCAATTTTCAGTGGACAAATCAATAAACAAGCCTAATGTTTAGAGGAATTGGTTAATATGAAAATACATTGCACATATACGTCCTTGTATACGACATGGAAATTCACATACATTGTACTTAAAAATACTCGGAGCAAGTTTAATTGTTCCATTTTTTTTCCGAAAAGGTGATTTTACTTTTAACATTTCGGAACTAATTTCTTTTTTTAATGTTTAAGCTTAGTTAAATTGGCAAATGCAGTACACTTCTTTCTATTTCCTCAAATTCGAATTATCCGTCTTCTAATTTGACTGTTGTAAAGATATCATATTTACAACAGATGATGTTTTATTATGAGCTGATTTAGATATGTTTTTAAAATAACTTAAAGCGCTTTTAGTTCAAAATATTTTCTCTAAAAGTGCTTTCAGTCATTTTAAAAGCACATCCAAACGAGCTCTATAATGGCAGAAAACAATTATACTTATGCATCATAATGCGAATTCAATTCTCATCGACTTCTTCACTCTTAAAAACTAATTATTTAACTCATTAATGCTTTCATTAATAAATAAATAAATAAAAACATTTTTACACAACTTGTCAGATAACGATACGAATAAATAAATGAAAATTGCGAGTCAGATAACAAAATGATCACTAGTGCGCTAGTGTCGATCGTTTTTATATGTTTTTTTTTTTTCGTATGTCTCCTTCTTTATTTAATTTCCTTATGAAAGTTTGAAATCTTACCGTTTTTTCCTTCTCAGTTTTTTTTTTTTTAAACATTGAACAAACCAATAACTGGTATGTCGTTTGTTTATCTTCGTTTTCTTGTAATAGTTAGCATTTGTACATCCATTCTATTACTAGGATATCAATTTTTTAGATCATTTTTTTTGTTGAGCACATTATGTAATTTACAAAAAATGATCTAAAAATTTGTTATCTCTAACATCATCGTATGCCATATTCAACTGAAATGCGGATGGCTGAGACGGGATGTAGCCCAACCAAAATTTGAGCCGAAGAGAAATAACCTAGGAACATTAGCCAATCTAGCCCACATGAGTTATACCAATCCAACGAGAGGTGACAAATTAACGTATTGAGTTGTTATTAGGTATTCATTAAGACCTATTTAGTTTGATTTCATCGTACACCATTATCATTACTACCGATCTCATCTCTATATTATAGTCATATCAAATTAAACGGGGTCTTAATGGATACCTATTAGCAACTCAATTGCTGATTTGCCACCTTTAAATCCAACCCATTAAGCCTAAAATATAATAAATTATTCCCATTGCACGTGTAAAGACATCAACTTTTCTCTTTACTTCCTCTTTCAGTCTTTCACAATCTCTCCTGATCTCTTAATTAAACTTGTCTCGTCTCTTCTAACCCATAAAAATTCATGCCTGCCATATTATAACATTAAGGGTGTGATGTTCACACACTCTATTTTATTTTTTACACACAATTTTAATTTACGACCGTCCGATCGGATGAATTGAAGAATATCAACGGATATAAATTATCAAGGGTATGTGAGAAGTAAAATGGGTTTGTGGATAGCACACCCCTAACTTTATTAACAAACACTCGAAAAAACCCCGAGATCAATCTTTTCATGTCGATCTCTTTTCTTACCTGTTTTTATGCCCAAATTTTCACTAAACAACGATATTAAATGTTTGTTTTTAGATTTTGGCTTCAAAATTCAGGTCGCTCTAAGTTTAGATCCTGGAGCCGTCCATGCTGATACTGTTTGCGTTGGTTGCATGTATGGCACAAGCTACTAAACCAACTCCACAACATTGGCATGATCTTCATTATAGAATGCCCACCTCAATATATAAACAGCATGGACTGCTTCACAAAATGTATCATATGAACTAATTTAAAAACTGTTGAACACATCAATTCTAATCTTGTATGAACATAATCAGAGATCCAGAATCAATCGTGTCACAAATCACTGAGATTTACGAGTGGTGACCCATGCATTTATTTGTTAATTAGGTTTTTTAATCAAATTAGTCAAGTTGATTTAGCAGCATTCGTTGGCCGGAAAAATGTAGCAATATTCTGTTTTTTTTTTCTTTTTTTTTTTCAGGACAGACGTGGTTATGTAACAATTAAGCCGCCGAAAATCCATAATTAACATAACTCTTTAAATATGGGATAATGTTTTTGGTTGATATGAGCGTCCCGCGTCCGCATCCCAATCCCGCATGATTAGGCAAACTGCAAGCAAACCATATTCTAACAACAAAAAATGTTTCATATAATGAAGTATTATATCTTAATCATATACTAAATATTGGTCAATATAAATACAATTCTCCTTTGGCTCTTTGCTTAACTAATAAATATA
>JAOTRO020000016.1:9958958-9974045 GCA_028566515.2 Pyracantha coccinea | reverse complement strand
GAACTTTAATTGAACTACAGTGTGTTTATCTCTCTCTGTTCTGGGAGCTAAGGTTCACACTTTCTCTCTCTATCTCTCTCTCTCTCTCTCTCTCTCTCTCTCTCCCTCCCTCCCTCCTGTCCTGCAGAATTTAATCCTGAAATTCTTATAAATGAGTTGTTTTTTCCTGTCCGTTAAATTGAATTTACTTAAATATTTGGGACTAATCCCTTTTCTTTTGGGGTTATTCTCTTATGGTTGTAGTTTTTTCTGAAGAGAGGAAGAGAAAGCTGCTGGTTTCAGTAAAAAGGTACCGACTTTCTTACTTTTTTTATAATTTTATTTTCTGGGATCTGATTTAGATCTTTCTAATTCCCCCAACTTTTGTTTTTGGGGTTTTTTTTTTACAAATTGCATCTGGGGTTATTCTGCAGACTTCAAAATCTGTGGGGATTTTCCCTTTTTTTTCTTTCTTTTATTTAATTTTCTTGGCTCCAACCAGTTGGATCTGATCACTGTTTTGCCTGACAAATTGGTGGGTTGAGAACTGGGAATCTTTAAAGGAAAGGCCTCATGAGACTTTTGAATTTTAATATTCATTATTTAGATGTTGAAAGTTTGCAACTTTTTGTTGGGGTCTCAAAAAAGGTGGGACTTCTAGTCTTCCATCCCTTTGTCTTTTTTGTACGGTGGCTACCAAAGTTTTTCAGGATACTCTTCCTTGTTTTCCTATGAATATATATATATATTTTACATACCAGGGGCTGCCGTGATAGTTTTCTTTTGTTTCTTTAGGTTGGTCTTAAGGCTGCTCTGTTGTAATCCACCATTAATCTAATCCATTTCTTCCTTAATAATGTAAAGAAAAAGAGGTAGTTGAGGGAAACTTCTGGCTATTAATTATTGAATTGAGTTGTTTAGCAGCCTTACAATTTTACTTTCCTGTTAAGTTATTGTTGGACAAATTTTCCAAGTATTTTTGTTCCCTGTCCTGTTTTTCTCCTCACATTTCGTTTAATTTGGTTCGTGTCTGCTTTGTCACATCTTTCAGATTTTGCGCCGAATCTTGTGATTATGTTTGTATGGAAACCTTCTCATTTCATTTCTGTAACTTGAGCATCCTTGTTTCGGTTTAGCTGCCCTGTTATAAGTTTGTCCAAAGTTGGTCTGTTTGAATTTTTTGCTAACCTCTATAAATTCCATTTTGATGGGCAGGTTCCATGCTTGAAAATATCGCTTGCCGTAGCTTTGAAGCTTTCTCCTGCATTCCGCAATCTGTGTAAACCATGAAACTTGGTAATTACTGGTTATTTTTCCTTTTGGTTTTGACCACTCTGCTATTAAACTCTTGCAGCATACATCTTACTTATGAACTTTTGTAGTCTTCCGGAGTTGTATCTTTATATCTTAAGTTGGATAGGGCTAATTTCTCGACTGGTCCTCCAAATGAGTTTTTCGTGAAATAGTACTTGAGTTCAATATTACTCATCTGCAATGAGTTCTTTGTAGGGAGAAAATGAATGCTATGGTGTTGAGATTTCCTTGGCACTGATAATTTTGATGTACTTGCAGAGAGAGAACCAGTGTTTGGTCACTTACCTATAAGCCACAAGCCTGATTCTAATCCTTTTAATTGTAATGACATTAATCTGGACTCCACGGGATTACAGTCAACAAGTCAGAATAGGGTTTCATGCAGTTCAAAGGACAATGAAGAAGATGATGGTCAACTACCATATATGAGAAATGGGTTTCCCGTATCAAATTTTGGGTGCTCAAAGACTCTGGGTGATTTGGAAAAGAGTAATGATGATGAGGCCATCAAAGGTTTTGGGTCGCCATATTCTTGTTCTTCTGAAAATTTTGAAGCATTGGAGAAGGAATCGGATTATTATATGGACAAAAGTGTTACGGAATGTGAACTGCCAGAATTGATAATTTGTTACAAAGATAGCAGTTGTAATACAATTAAGGACATCTGTATTGATGAGGGAGTGCCTTCCCAAGACAAGAATTGGGTTGAAACCGGGTTGGATGAGAAGGCATGCTGCACCTTTTTACCTCCTGATGAGGATCAGAATAAGCAAATGCATGATGAACAATTGGATATCGTGATGACCATTCCAGATGATTTTAAATCTACTGCAAAAAATAATTTAGAGAAGGGGTTTTCCATTGCTTGCAATCCCAAGGAGCCGATGGAGAGAGGCGATGCTATAAATGATGGATCAGAGAGGACTGCCATTGACGTTTCCAAAGAAGATTTTTGCCCAGCAAATGTGCAAGGGTTTGGTGCAGGGAACCCCCACTCCAAGTCTTCTAATAAGGACAGCAATGAAGCCAAACAAGAGACTATTCAGGTATATCTCTAACTCTAAGTTTGTATTATTGCATAGTTTACCTCATGGATCTCCCTTACATTCGAGTTTTGTTTCCATAGGCCTTTTGCAATACTTAGAACTGAGGCTATCTGGTGCTTAATAATCATTCTTTATAGGATAAATAAAAAAACAACTGCTTTTGTCAATTTCCATTTGCACGCATGAAGTGGCTGCAGCAATGATTCTTAATGATGACCTATGTTTATGTCTGCGGTTATGCAGTGTTACTGACAGTTCCATGACTCTCCATTGCTGCGAGAAATAATAAAAAAATTATTCTCTTAACGGAAGTTAGACTCTTAGCTTGATGTTGAGGAAAACTATACTTGTGCATATAGCTAGAGAGAAAATAGAGGTGAAATTTTAGAAATTGATGTAGTTTCCTGTGGTTTCAATGCAGATTTCAAGGGAAATAGCAAAGACTGAGAGCCCTGCTTTGGTTTCAGAAACTGAAGAGTCTAACCATATTGAGAAGGAAGCATTGGTTTCTGCAGCTGAAGAATCAAATTGGCTTCTCGGTGAGTTATCTGGCAATAGCAAGGCAGAGAGCGGAAACATTACTTCTGCTTTGGACGTTTCAGCACATGTATCCATTACCAGAGATGTGTGTCCTCAATATGGTGTATGCGATATGCCCATAGATGATGATAGTCATGTTGACAAAGACGACAATATGTCTGATTCAGAGGTCGTGCCAAGCCAATTTCATCATTGCTTAGCACCTGTGGTTACTGGAAGAGAAGAGTGTCCTGAGAACGGTGTACATCTCGATACTTCAAATACGTTCAATGTTGATGTTGACATTTCTGATTCAATGATTGTTTCAAGCCAAGTTCAACATTGTTTAGCACCCGTGGTTACTGGAAGAGAGGAGTGTCCTCAGAATGGTGTCTGTCAACATCTCGATGCTTCAAACACATCCACGGTTGATGATGACATTTCTGATTCAAAGATTGTTTCGAGCCAGGTTCAACATTGTTTAGCTCCTTTGACTATTGCCAGAGATGAGTGTCCTGAGAATTGCATCTGTCAAGGTCCCGAAACTTCAAATACAACCAAGGTTAATGATGACACTTCTGATTCAAAGATTGTTTCAAGCCAGGTTCATCATTGGTTATCTCCTGAAACTTCATATGCATCCATGGCTGAAGATGTGAATGTTGATGCACACAATGCTCCACTCCAATTTCAACGCAGTCTAGGAGAGTCAAGTTTCTCAGCAGCAGGTCACTTCTCGAGTCTCATAACCGCAGGTCCCTATTCCGGCAATGTCTCCCTCCGATCAGAAAGCAGCACCACCAGCGCCCGCTCATTTGCCTTCCCTGTGTGAGTTACTCTCAAACTCCTTCCTCTCTTTTGCTTTTCAAACCGCCATCAAGTTCCCGGAACACACAACTGACAACACAGTCATATTCCCTCTTTGTCATGCAGATTACAGTCCGAGTGGAACAGCAGTCCGGTTAGAATGGCGAAAGCTGACCGGAGGCATTTGCGGAAACATAGGGGTTGGAGGGGTTGTTTTCTTTGCTGTAGATTCTGATTCTCCCCGAACGCTTCCATCTAACCGTAGTTATTAAGTTTAGCCAGAGTAAATGCTTCATCATAGTTTTATCACATCTTTTAAATTATCATCGTCAATATATACATCATATTTTCTGCGGCTTGGGATGTAATTTGCAGTAGGTTTAGAGGAGTGTCATGCTTTTTGTTATGCGTGCGCTTTAAGGTGTAAGCAATGACTTATAATTTTCTCTTTAATTTTTCATCCGTTATTCTTTTTTTCCATTTTCTCTCTCTTTTTGGAAAGAACAAGAAGAATCTTGTTTATATTGAGCTTGGGATGGTTTATGGGTACATTTTCGTTTGCTTATAAAGTCTGGTCCAAAATCTACTCCAATACCACTTAACGGAAGTTCTCTCCTGCACATTTTTATTTTTACAAGTGAACGGTTGAGATTTAATTAAATAAAAAAATTTAGTTAAATTTCAATCGTTCTTTTATGTGAAATAATGCGCACGAGAGTAAGGCTCCATGGTTATTAAAAATCTAAGGTATCAAGCGCAAGTCTATTGTCTAGAAATCACTAATGCTCCAGAAGTATTTCTTTATAACACGAACTGTTTATTAAAAATCCAAGTGCTTATTACAAAAGCACGTGGAAAGGATTTTTGAAGAAGCATTTGACGTGTATCTCCAAAAATTGCTTCTATCATCATGAAACACTTCAACGGGTTGAATCTCTTTCTCTCTTGAAAAGTTCGGATCTCTCGATCCGTAAACTTTGAATGCAGAGATCCAGAGTAAATCTTATTCTTGCTATTGTTTTTCTATCCTGCTAGGCTGCTATCCTATAAAACAGAAAGAATTTAAATATGACTACAAATTGAATGATTTATCGACATATACTAGGTGGCCTTTCACCTTTTGAGCTATGCAGGAGTTGGGAAGTGATGGAATCAAGATTCAAAACACATCATAATATAACAATCGAATCTTTTCTTTCTCCCGATAGGCACGAAATGGTTGAGACATGGTTGAAGGTAAAAGAGGTATTATCATTTTGGGAAAGACGTACATGCATCTTTTGAGACTCCGCAATGATATTTTAGACCAGTAATACTTTGTTATACTAGAAGAAGCTTATACTTGACATTGTACTATTAACTCAAGCGTCATAACAGATGTGTTCGTAAATTATGCATAAATTTTCACAAGATAAAAACATACATGCACCATTGAAATATTTAACGAGAAAAAAACTTACATATGCACCATCATGATACGTGAAATTAATGAGATAATTATAAACCAGGGAAAAGGTGAAAAGGGCCATACTGAATAGTAGTATATAGACAAAACCAACCCAAATGGTGTGAAAACCTTTTTAAAAAGAAAACATGGTTAATTTGAGAAAACCAATTTCATCTGCGTGTATTGGAACTCTCCGTATTGTGCTTGGTGTATCTCCTCTCTCTCTCTCTCTCTCTCTCTCTCTCTCTCCAGAGTTGCCTACCGGCTACCACTACTGTTGATTGATATAAATCCAACGCCATAACCACAAAAGAAGTATATATCAGTATTCACAGTTAATAATCTTAGATAGTATTATGGAGATTCCATTCTTCACTTTGCTTTGCTTTCTAATCCTCTCCGTTTTGCTAATTACACCCGGCTGTGTTTCTCTGCAAACTCAACTTCAACCATCCAACAAACAAGGTACTCTCTCTCTCTCTCTCTCTCTCTCTCTAGATTATATTAGGACTGAGTAACCTTTTAACATTGTGATGCAGGCAAGAACGAACTGCAGGTTTCTTTCCCAACACTGTCAAGGAAGCTTAGATTGATTGGAAGAGTAACTCTAAGAATTATCTCTCTTTCAAACATTACTAGCTAGAAGAAACTTATATATATATATATATATATTCTCATTTTTCATCGCACGTTCTAATGAAATATCATTTCTTATAACTTCATCTCCCTCGCCTCCTCATATTATCTGAAAAATTTACATGCAGGTTGCAGAACAAGAAGGTAAAGATTCCTCAGCCTACAACAACCACAAGGAAAGTGCTTTAGCAGGTATAATGCTTGTTCAATTCTGAAACTAATTAATAGTAAAATTGTTTTAATGCATATATTAAAGATGAAAATTTTGGAAAACGTCTTGTAGCTAGGTTTGTTTTGTTCAGCAGTTCCAAATTTGACAAAGGTGCATGTAGCAAGGAAAATACTTGGCTCTATACATGTGTAGCATTTCATTCTTCCTTACAAACAAATTATAATGTGATTCATGGGATAGGAGGTGTAATGAGCCGAGCAGTGTTCATGTAGCAAATGGTTTCTAATTTTCAAATTTATTCTCCCTTTAGCTGAGCACTGATGAAGTACCTAGTTGCAGGGAAATAATTTTCACTCTTTTTTTTTATGCACATTCATGTTTATTTATGATAATTCGATCAAATAAAATAAAAGATTTAATAGACAAAAATAAACAAGAGTATGTGCGTTTCGTTTCAACTTGCTAGTGTGAATAGCTAATTTTTCCAAGTAAGAATGACACCTAAGCTAGTCAATGACCTCTGTCATGTATAATATCTAGACATATGTTTTGAGTAAAATATTAAGTGTCATTGACTTTTCAGGTGGTAAGAAGCCAAGAATCGAGAAAGAAGATGATGATAAAGTGCAGGTAGTGGAAAGAAGCAGATCAGCTGAAACATGGCAGGAACAGATGGAGAAGGAGGACACGTCAGAGTTCTTCACCATGGATTATCACAGAGTAAGACGACGACGTCCCATACACAACAAGTCCTCTCCTGCAGTTACAGTTTCAGTTTCTCCATGAAACATGCATGCCTGTCGCCTGTTGGCTGTTGCCGTGGACAGATACTGATCGAAATTAGAACAAAATATTTTGGATACGTTAATGCTAGGGTTTGTAATTAGGGAGGAAAATGAGGAGTGTATGTTTTGTTAAGCATCTCTTGTGGCCGACATTAAGTAGCAAAACCCAAGATTTGCTACTAATTAACTAGCTAGGACGACCATATATATTATATATAGGTCCCAAATTAAATTATTAATGTTCTTTTTGTTGAGTTGGGTAGGTCTGTGTGGTAGTCAAATGAAGGCTACAAACCCCAACATTTGGTAACATGCTTTCACAGGAATTGCATATGCGGGTTAAAGTCAGTTGATCAAAACAATGTTTTTGTTCTCTTATTTTCGAGTTTGATATCTTTTTTTCTCTCTCGGTAAATCAAAATAGTTTGAAATATTGTTTTGTCTGAAGAATATAAAATATTGGAAACCAACATTACGTGCTTAAGTTTGATTATAGTAATTAAACAAGTTTTGTTATGTAGCACAAGTGGGTGATTATCTTTGGTAGACTCCTTGTAATCGTCAACTAGTTAATTAAGCTTAGCTTCTTAATCGAGGGAATTATATAAAATAATATAATGCATGCGTTTCAAGTTTCAACTTTGAATGTTGCCAAAGATCGATGATTACAAAACTTTGACCTAATCATGTACTCTGTCTAAACCACGTCTTCAAATTTGAATATTGTTTCCATTGCCATACGTAATTCCAATGGCCAAGGTAGGTTTTGTATCATGGGGCACAAACTTAAAAGAAAACATTTTGCTCTCAACTTGTAATTACGCACTATATGATCTAAAGCACTTGAGGAAAAATCAATCAAATTGATTCAAGGATTAAGCACCGAAAATTCTGACTTTTTAAACATTTCAAATAAGTACCTAACTTATTAAAAATGACACATCCATTAAGCCCCATTTAAATTTCTGTTAAATTAACTATAGCTTACTTTGTCTCCAAAATCAATAGAAGGTCATGCAAGCATGACCTTAACTAGCTAACGGTCACTAACATCCACGTCGTGCCATTACCTCCAAACCCAATGCACAACCACCAACTCCACCCTGCAACTCAAGCCGCCAACATAAAAAAGAAGGTCATGCGTGTTGCTAAAATGGTAATTGTCATGATACGGTCACCACCATCTTCACCAACCACAAATCAGGACTGGAAGCTGAACTAGTTGGTGAGTTTTGAATATAAACGTTGTGACAGGGTTTTGATGGTCGTAAGTTGCGCTTGAAGGTTGTCGGGCTTCATAATCAAATTACCCGATCTTCAATTTTGTTTTCCTTTTTATTTGTGAAATTTTTTATTCTTTTCATCTTCTGGTCTTTTTTAAGTTATTATTATTATTTTAGTGTCCAAGTAAGCTAAAAAGTGGGATTCATCTGTTGAAAAATTAACTGGAACTGTCCTGATGTGATATTTTCAATAGATTATATACTTATTTGAAATGTTTAAAAAAGTTAAAATCAATTTAGCACGACGCTAAAACGTTGAGGGTTTTAGTTTAGATACTTAATCCATAGTTCAATTTAAGAATATTAAAAAGTTAAACAACAGGTCGATTGATTTTACATTCGTTAACGACAGGAACGCGCGAGCGCCACACTTCCAAGACAAACCGCTAACAAAACGACGTCGTAATACTTGAGCACCTCTGACGATTGGCAAAGAGTGGCTGAGTCTCCAAACAGCAAACGAGAGATCAAACAACAATGGAAGACTTATGGAAGCGAGCGAAGACCTTCGCCGAAGAAGCGGCCAAGAAATCCCAAACCCTAACCACCTCCGCCAAGATCACCGACCTAGTTTCCGAAACTGCCAAGCGATCCCGCGAGTTCGCCGCCGAGGCGTCCAAGAAGGCCGACGAGATCAAGACGGCGGCGCTTAAGCAGGCCGATCAGATCAAGTCCCTCAACGTCTCCGAGATGATACCTCCTCAGCTCGCCTCGCTCTCGATCGTCAACTCCGCCTCCGCCTCCTCCACCCCTGAGCCGCCGTCGCCGTTGGAGCTCAAGAAGTTTGGTGTCACCGACGATGTCAGAGATTTTGTCCAGGGACTCACTTCCGATACCTTCAAGCATTTTCCGGACCAAGGTATTGGCCGATTTCAGTTCCTTTTTTTTGCTGATTTCAGTTTAATTGCTTTGAATTGAGCAAATGTGCGTCGTTCTGAGTTGTTTCAGATGCGGCAGAGGAGGTCTCCGATGTGCCGACGACGGCATCGAATGTAAGGAAAGATCTGACGGAATGGCAGGAGCGGCATGCGACTTTGGTGCTTACTACTGTCAAGGTCAGTTTTGTAATGTATTTTCTCTATCTGTTTCGATTCTGATACAGCGAAACATTGGTGTTTAAGTTCAATGCAATCCGTCTGAGTTGTATTTCGAACTTTGATTCCCCAATTTATTAAACAATTTGATGACGAAATGTGTTAAAATTTGTATTGATATCGTTACGGACTTGTCAATATCTTCCTGCGAATACTGATTGCCTTCCTGCAGGAAATTTCAAGGCTGAGGTATGAGTTGTGTCCGCGAGTTATGAAAGAAAGAAGATTCTGGAAGATATATTTTACCCTTGTGAGCAGTCATGTGGCTCCGTGAGTAGAAATTCATTTTGGTTAAGCATTTCTTAAACTGAGCAATAATATTATTTGAAAGTTTTATGCAACGGTGTGTGTTTTTTCTCATCTGGGTGAGAAATAATGTTAAACAAGAGACAATCAGTCATCTTGTTTTAGTGTAAAACATCATCGTGCGTTGCGAACTTATGACTGTTGTTTCACGAGAAGTTTAAAGATGTTTATCAATGCTTAGTGAAAAGAGGAAGCACCAAAATAGATCTAGATACTTTCTATCGGGTGTTCGGAGCTTAAAAATACTTTCTTTTTATTAACAGGAAGGCTCAGTGATTTTGGAAAATTATGGTCTCAGTTGTAGCCTTTTCCCTTAGATGACTGACTATGAACTTCTGATCAGATATGAGAAGCAGTACATGGAGGAATTGAAGGTCGAGGAAGCAGAGAAACTAAAAGATGATATTGTGAAGCCAACACCTCCTGTTGGGGGAACTGACAAAGCAGAAGGATCTCAAAAGAACACAAAGCCTTTAGCTTCGAAATCATCGTCAGCTGAACAGGACTTGGATAGTTTCCTTTTGGGTGATCTTGAAGACAGTGATGGGGGTCCGGGTATAGTTCCTTTACCTTTTCACTTGCAACCTGTGTATAATTTTTTGTGCCATGCCCGTGTATGAGTTTTCCCATCATCTTTAAGTTAGAGGATGCATATACCATTCAACTTATTGCTCTAAAATCACCCTATCAAGCTGTGTACTAGCCGTGTTGTGAACAAATCCTTACTAGTCATAAGAGTCATACCCTTCCACAGTTCCTTTGTAGTTATTCGTCGAGACAATCTGCTCTTTTTCTAGGGTTTTCCTTCTTGTGCAATTTACTCTTCAGTTTGTTGACAATTTTGTACTTTCAGATGATCGTGATGATGGTGATCGGAGCTTTGATGATGATTTTGACAAGATCGACAATTCAGTAAGCTTCATTTATCCCATGGTTCAACTATAGAACTTTTTTTCCGGGTGTGCATTTTCAATTCCATGTTTTATCATACATTTATTTTGTCAGTGTTTACATAATCACCAAACCTCCAACTTAGTTTGACCCCAACGAGTTTGGAAAGTGCCATAAATAAAGTACCGTGCGAGTGATTTGTGCCATTTTAATGGAAACTTGCAGGATGTCGAAGATGAGGAGCACGAGAAGAAATGACAACTGCAACAGAATAAAATTGCTACCATGGATAATATGAAGGAGAAAGCAAAACTAGCTTCTGTAAGACTGTAACAAATAGATCGAAGTAAACCCGAAGCGAAAGACGTCAAGCAGTATTTATTTCTTAATCTCACATTTTTTTCATTTTTTAGTTGTAGAGTTGATTACTTTGTAAAACTCGGAAGTGGGACGCCATATGAAGACATCCGTTTGTTATATTTACCGTAGACAGTGACGGGTATTGGTACCCGTTCGCCTACAAATGGGTCGACCCGGTTGCTTTGTTCTTGTACAGATGACCTGATTATTATGTTAAATTATAAATATGGTTCTTATTGTTTAATGTCTATTAGTTCTTGCTATAGTACCATTATCAATTGGTATCCCTCTCCACTGGTACAAAATATCTCATGTTTGATTCACTTGGACGGAGAGTTCGATAACTGATCATTTTGGTATGACTCGACAAAGTCAGACATGGTTCTCTTACTTTGTGGAAGG
This sequence comes from Pyracantha coccinea, assembly GCA_028566515.2. Classification (NCBI taxonomy): domain Eukaryota; kingdom Viridiplantae; phylum Streptophyta; class Magnoliopsida; order Rosales; family Rosaceae; genus Pyracantha; species Pyracantha coccinea. The sequence goes on along the minus strand of JAOTRO020000016.1, from coordinate 9,963,004 downwards.
TGTCCACACGAACGACATGGTCAGACACCCCTACCCAAGTTTTTTCTCGACTTGGGTAGTGTGTGTGGAATGTACATTACGTTCCACTTCCCTAGCTAAATGTAAAATAATTTTTGTTTGAGACACGAGCTAACAAGTTTATTACCATGAAATCGCACCTGAGGGGCTCCATTTGTTACACTCGAAACAATTGTTCTCAACATGTGTTCAATGAAATATGTAAAGGGAAAAACCAAGGCACGGCATGTACACTAACCGGAAGATGGGCACTAAGACATCCCAAAGCAGAATAAAGGAGTAAAAATATGGGTGAAATGGGAGAACGAGGAGATGTCACACTGGTTCTATGTCTTGAGGCGCTTATGGGCGTGACCGGAGTCCTCTCCGCTGCCAGCATCCCTAAAATGCGCCATCGTCTGATTGCTTGAGTGGGGATTATCATTATCCTGGAAAGAAAGAAAAAAATAGGCTTATCTATCCTGTCTGTGAGAACGAGAGATAAAACTTAGCAGTCCCGTATAGCGTTTCTCTACAGGTTGAGAAATCCATAAGAATGGGTGGAAAGATCGAAAGAGTGTTGCAATTTGAAATATACAGACCCACATGCTTTCAGAAAGATGGTTAACGAAGCGAGTGGTGAGGGCAGTGGAAAGAAAAGCAAATGAATGGAACCACTTAAAGTATTCCTTGTTCATGAAATACCCAATCTATACCTTAGAGGCAGGTGTTCCAGAGGACAGCCCTCGGTTCGCACGATTCCCAAGATCAATCTGCACTGAGATACTAGCCTGCGACAGATCAACACCTGCACTCTGTAGCGCTTGACTCAGAGAGTTTAATAACCTGTTCATAATTTGGGCAGTTTGAACTTAGAACCCAAAGAAACTGATCAAGAAAATGCATGCCGTACACTGTATTACAATATAGTATACAAAACAATTAAGCAAATGTGACCAATAATAAAGGTCTGGAGTTGCAATAATTAATTAACAGGATCGAAGCAAAACGTAGTATGGCAAATAATTCCAAAAGTTAAATGAGACTCATAGTATGTTTTATTTTCGATGTTTCTCAAAATGGTAGGTTCTATATATATAGTTTGAATACTCACCCTTGTGAGTAAACGCTTGAGATGCTTATTGTTCCACCTTCAATTGTCAGCTCCTCCTGTTGGCTCAGCACATCGCTAGCGCTAGTGGTGGGGCACTGAGTTGATTGAGCATCACAAATTTGCCCCTGGAGAGGATGGGCAAGCACACCATCACTTCTGACAGGGGGAGTCATGTTTGGTAGAGGCATAGGCAGCGGAATCCCCTTGTTTACTATCTCAGGTTGCCGATCCACTATTTTGGAGGCAACATCCCTGCTACGGTCAGATTCTATTGGATTCGGTGTGCTGTTTGCCAGCATGTTCGGATTGATAGAGATGTTATTGTCATCAAATTTTCCAGGAAATGGTGACACTGGTGCAGCGTCACTCTTTATGGCCTGAGGATTTCCAACAAAACTCTGAACACGCCAGTGACTATTTCTCTGTTTTATGAAGGGGGTAAATGTTTGACAAGAAAGTAGGTGTCATATTCAGAAGCTATGGTCATTGTCTTTTATTCACCAGAAAACATGAATTTGAACCAGTTTAATATGATTCCACCTCAACAGCAATCAAGCCCATCCCATAATTACCCAATTAATCAACTTTATATGCAAAGGAGCCAATGACAACAACTTCAAAATGGAAAAAGATTACCAAAACTGCTTAGCATGAGTCGGGGCACAACTGACTATACTCTTGAAAAGAATTGTAGAATACTTTATGCAGGAAGGCAAGCAGTCAGATGCTCCGAGGTATAATTGCATAAGCATTCAGGTGAACATATCAGTACACAAGATTCAGAAAATTACCCATGGCATTAACTTTGTCGGCTCAGGACTCCAACCCTGGTATGAACCCTCATATTTCTGTACTTTTTCCTGTAAGTACTGGACATACTCGATCACCTGCAAAAAGATGACAAATAACCAAGTAACCTTAAGGACAGTGTGCTTCTAAAATAAGTTTAACAACTTACGCAGTTTTCATACACAGAACGTACCTCTAGCAGGAATGATGCTGTATCTCTTTTCTGATCACTATGGGGTATTAGATCTCTCAATATCTGGAATCTGAAAGAAAAATTTAAGCTCCCTCAAGCTCTATCAACAAGTAAATTGACAACTCACTTAACCAATTACACGTTTCTTGTTCAAGCAAAACCTAATACCATGGATTAGCAATCGTAGAACCAAAACTTCAACATCTATGATGCAACCACCATCTGGACAACCAACAGTTCAAAGACATGGACGGATTCCACCTTAAATTAAAACCATACAAGCTTCACACTTTATCTACCCTTTAGAACTTGAACTAATCAAACAATGAATCTGTTTTAACAGAAGAAATAACGTTCGCAAGGTACCAAGTAAATGCTAAATTAGCATAGCATCATCAACTAATCAGATAGTTAGCAGTAAGTGTCATCTGTACAAATATCCGAATCACGCCCATTACACCAGCAAATTGAATCGAATGACGGATAATGTGCAATACTCTACGAATACACCAACAGAAACATGAGAATTTGATGAAAAACAATTGCAACAAAGCATACCTCTCATTGATCTTGCTCCTCCTTCTCTGCTCCGTGACGGAATGTTTCGATCGTATAGCACTAGCCTTATCGTTGTTCTTGGCATCTAGTTTCCATATCCAAAATCCCAAATTCCAAATTAGAAAAAAGAAATGCATGCTCACCCACAAAATCAAAAGAAAAAAAACAAAGCTAAAAACAGTAAAGGTGAAATATTTCGTACTCAAATTCCAATCAAACAAAGAAGATTACAATTCCCAACGTATAAATCCTAAAAATATAACGTTGGATCTACAAATTCGAGATAACCATGATCGAAAACAAGGTGGTTACAGATAAAAATGTCACCTTTGCTATTGGAATTGGAAGAAGGGCCCTCTTTCCGGGAGCCAAACTCCTCCTCGTCGTACTCGTCCTCCTCCTGGTTGCCTTTCGCGGCGGTTCTCATCCTCCTCTATGTGAATTCCGATGGGTCTGGATTTAATTTCCAAGACTTTATGGACAAATCTGAAAAATACCCGGACAAGAAAATCTCAGATACGTTACACTCGACGGGGGAATCGGAGATTTGCGGTGTCTGATTGGAAAACTCAAGGCGGCGGAGAATTGGGTTGGGGTGTTTTTCCCGGCGGAGCACGGCAGCGGAACCTCCGCTGTTTAGTTGAGGCAGCTACTGATGTTGGTTGTGCTCTCTCTCTCTCTCTCTCTCTCTCTCTCTCTCTCTCTGTCAGTGCCCTGTCACCACCGTGACTCCGTTTGCGCGAGAACTTGATGGAGCAAACATTAGCATGTGGGTGACCTCACGTGCTTCCCATGAGGTCACTTAATAGGCCTTGCTTTTTCACTTTTTAATTCATTTTTCTTTTCTTTTTCATACTTGGCAAAGCCATGAGGGTCGATGGATTGAACGGTCACGATGCAAAGCACGACCAAGCTTAGATGATCATAAGGGTTGATGGATTGAAGTCGAATTATCTCTCTCAAACTTCGCATGTGACAGATATGGTGTTTTGCTATTTTAGGAAAATACGTGTTGATTAGGAAAAATAATTTCTTTATATTTGTGATTATGTAACATTTCAGTACGTGTATATATTGCAACTTGAACAAAACCTTCGGTGTGGCCCACTTTCGACGTTTAACTTTTTTTGATACAGTCGATATAAATATCGAAAAAAATCAAAGAAAGATATGAACATAGTGATATCTGATAAATACTTAAATTTTTACTAAAATCGACATATTTCGTTGATATTTTCGACATATCGATTAAATATCGACAAACTGCCATGTGACATTTCCTACAATTTTCATTTTAAATTTCCATGTTTTTGAGTAAATTTCAATTATTTCTATTAAAGACAACTGATATCCATATCAATATTTATATATCCATTGACATTTCACAAATTTGTA
>JAOTRO020000016.1:9947247-9958858 GCA_028566515.2 Pyracantha coccinea | reverse complement strand
GAGAGAGATGAAGTGAGGGAGAAGAGATCGAAAGAGTTCCGAGAGTTGGGGGAAAGAGAGACACGCAACAAGAGAGACGCCAGTCCCCAAGAAAGTCCCTTTCGCTGTCTCAGCTCATGGAAAAACGTGGCAGGACCCCTACCGCTGGATGTCCAACACCGACGACCCTGATCTCGCCGATCATCTCAACAAAGAAAACTCATATGCTGAGGCTTTCATGGCCGACACTCAAAATCTGCTGCGCACTCTCTTCTCCGAAATGAAAAGCCGAATGCCCACCAAGATTTCCACTCCTCCTGAGCGCTGGGGACCCTGGTTTGCCCATTTCCCGCCTTACCCATTTCGTATTTTTCGAAAATTTGCATTCTTTGTGTTTGGTGCAGTTTGTGAATTTGAAATTGCTGTTTTTCGTCGTTGTTATTAGGGCTCGTTTGATAGCTATTTCGTTTTTAGTTTTTCAGTGAAGTTTGTGATTCCGCATTGTGTAATGATTAGAAAACGCTACAACTTTTGAAAGGAGTACACATTAAAAATAACTTACCAATGTCGTTTGTTAAAATTGAGCAGGTTGTATTACCAATACATTCCAGAGGGGAAGGAATACCCGGTTCTTTGTAGACGATTAGGAACTGAAAAAGGTGATTGGATTAAGAACTTACTCCGATACGCAAGAGGAGGATATGGAATGGAGGAGATTTTGCTCGACTGGAATGAAATTGCAAGGCGATATGGAAAGCTTCTGTCTTTACTAGCATGCTTTCATTGTCGATAGTTGCCGAATTATACGCTCTAGTTGGTTGATAGCCTCATTTTCTTTGTTTTAATCCTGGTATCTTCTTTTCATATTAGTGATTACTGCATTTATGTACTTTAATTGTAGGTTATGTGCATGTTGGCACATGTCGAATTTCACCAGACCACCATTTTCTAGCGTACACAGTTGACACTAAGGGTGATGAACAGTTCAGGCTTCAAATTAAGGACCTAAGAAGTGGATTTGTTATCCCCAAAGTACGAGTGGATGGTGTTGTAAGCTTGGCATGGGCTCAAGATGGGAGTACTCTGTTCTATACGCTATCAGACGAGAACCAACGACCTTACAGGCATACTTTATTTCTGTTACTTATGGCTTTCTCTGTCGCGACGATAATGTCATCTTACCTATTTGTGTTTTGGCAGAGTATGCTGCTCAAAACTAGGATCTGATGATATTGAAAATATCACTGTATTTACAGAAAGCAATTCCAGCTTCTGTGTGGACATAACAAGCACAAAGGATGGCAAGTTTATAACTGTCAATTCAAACTCAAGGACTTCATCTGAGGAAGGAACTTTACTGTTTCATTGTTTTGCAGATATTTACTTTGAAAGTATTTTCCTTAGGTGAGGCTAACTTCTGTGGCTGAACTTACAGGTTTATTTGATAGATGCTGCCAACCCATTAGATGGTTTGCAGAGAGTTTGGAAGCGTGTTTCTGGTGTACAGTATTTTCTTGAACATCACCATGGATTATTTTATGTTCTTACAAATGCTCCTTTGAGTGAAAATAAGGTGTGGTCTGGTGAAGGTTATTACCTAGCTAGCTGCCGGGGTGAAGATCTACCAACATCTAATTGGCAGGTCAAGTTTTTTCTTACTCATGAATCTTGGTACAGACACTTGGTGTTCTCTATTTCCTGATGTTATCTGTACTTCGAGTTCTTCACTACTGAACCTCATTTATGCTTTCGAGTCCTTTTTCTCATTTTGACATACTTTTTTCTTTTTGTAGAATATAATCCTTCCAAGTGAAGATTTAAGCATACAAGATATGGACATGTTTGATGGACATCTGGTCCTTTCTCTCAGCAAGAAGGGTTTTTCTAAGTTGTGTTCCATTAATTTGCCTGTCCTTGTTGATTGTAAGGTATTTATCCATCTGCTTAGTTACATTTTTGGTTATAAACATAAAAATAAAATGTTCCATTGATAGAGTTAATCTTTATCTCTTCCACATACAAAGTATTTGTCGTTAATCTGCTACTTTTATTGACTTGATTCCAGCACCAATTGGAGATTGAAGATCTTGATCCATGGTTTTTCGCTCTGCCCTCAAACTTATGTAATGTCGTTCCAGGTTCAAACCATGATTTCCATAACTCAGTATACCGCGCAGTGCTTTCATCTCCAGTGGTATACTTTTTAAGCTTGATTTTAGAGTTTAATAACTTATACACTTAGTTTGACTTTCTTGTTCGATTGATTCTCTGTCCTTTTTTTTTTAACTTGCAGATGCCTGATGTAGTTGTTGACTACGACATGTCGAGCAGGAGATTCTCAATTGTGCAGCAAGAGGAAGTGAGGGATTTTTATGATAGAACATTCCCACCAACTAATCAGCTCGATTTGAATAAAAATTTTGGCTCACAATATCAGGAGGATGTCCAGATAAGTGAATCACAGAGATGGAAGGAGTATTCTGATGAATACTGCTGTGTGAGGAAGGAGGTTATCTCCCATGACGGTGTTAGAGTTCCGTTGACCATATTGTACTCTCATACAGCCTGGGATAAGGGTCAGTCGCCTGGCCTTCTGAAAGGCTATGGAGCATACGGGGAGGTTTTAGATAAAAGCTGGTGTGCAGAGCACCTGTGTTTACTTGATCGGGGATGGGTCGTGGCATTTGCTGACGTGAGGTTGGTCTCCTTTTCTTTTCTTTTGTTTCAAATGAATTATAACTGGACAACAAAGCTACACGATATCACGTAAATAGTTGTGATGATTTAATTTTAGTCATTTCAAAATTATATATGTTTTTAAAAGTGATTCTACTTTCTTAGCTGGAACAAATGTGCTGTTTTTCTTGTGAATCCTTTTTGTTTTCCTGTTAAATAACTCGATGTGGTTGTATGGGCAGGGGTGGTGGTGGTGCAGATTCTTCATGGCATACATCTGGCACTAGGTTTAATAAATTGAATTCAATATATGATTTTGTATCATGTGGAAACTACTTGATTGAAGAGGGATACGTACATAAAGATCGGCTAGGTGCTATTGGACATAGTGCTGGAGGCCTTCTTGTTGGAGCAACTATCAATGTGTACCCAGATCTCTTTCGAGCTTCTATTTTGAAGGTTAGTTTTTAAAGCCAACAACTAGTCTCTTCTTTTTGTTATTCTGATTTGATGAACTTGGACTCCCGTCCATCAGCACTTCAGCAGTTCCAGTTATCTTTTTCTTTTATAGTAGAAAAGAAGTGCATTCTGTTTACCTTCGTATTACATAGTTAGTACTGATGTTCGGGTGATATTTTTGTCAGGTTCCGTTCCTTGATATATGCAACACTTTAATGGATCCTAGTTTGCCTCTCACCATTCTGGATTATGAAGAATTCGGCAATCCTCAGATACAGTCCGAATTTGAGCTTATCTTCAGTTATTCACCATATGATAACATTTCTCAAGGCAGTTGCTACCCTTCAATGCTTGTTACAGCGTCCCTTCATGACTCAAGGTATATTCATCATGTGCCTTTTGTTATCCTAGTTACATGCAGTAACAAATCCAGGCGCACACACATTCCATATACTTACTCTGGTTGCATTTTACATCCATTTCTCAGGGTTGGGTTTTGGGAAGCCGCCAAGTGGGTGGCCAAAGTTCGAGAGAGTACATGTCCTCATTGTTCACTTTCAGTCATTCTGAAGACAAATATGGCTGGAGGACATTTTGGCGAAGGTGGACGGTATGCTCAATGTGAGGAAGCTGCTTATGATTATGCATTTCTATTCAAAGCTATGGGGTTGCTGAAGATTGAAAAATAAGATTTGCATTGCAATGGGCAGTGGTCTCAGAGGAAGTCAAAGGGACTGGCTGGATTCCCTGGTGAAGAGTGAACGTTTTCTTCCTGCAATTCTATCGCGCGCTCTATGGGATTGAGCTCTCGAGGGGAAGGAATTTACTAGGCAGGCAGTATTTTGCTGAGGGTTTGAGTTAGTTCAAGACTCACTAACATCTGCAAACAATGAGAGCATTTCTGATCAAGTACTGTAACTCCAGGGAATTTTCGTGCAATCCTCCTCGGATCTCTCCTCCATTTTCGCCTCTTTGCAATATTGATCCACTGGCTTCTTGTCTGCAGTAAAGGGACTGATCGAAAGTTTTCGTTAAAGATAGATTGATAAGCTTATCTCAGTTAAGGTATTCACCATTTTCTTGGTGGCCGGAGCAGACCATGTCTTTAACGGAGATTAACGTGGAACCTAGTTTTCAAATTCAAGGGAGTCGAGAACTGTTACATGCAAGATGATTTGGCTTACAGTAACCAGAACGGTGAATATATACTGAAGTTCTTGATGGATGGTTATACACCTTCCAATTTTTATATTAATTTTTTGAAAATTCAGTGTTGCAAAATGGATTCGTGGTTCATTCCTAGACTGGAAAGATATTAATTTTCTTCAGGTTGAAATTATTTGACAATAGGGACCAATTACGATTTGTGTTATGTCTCTGTCAAATGTCATATTACACGTTTTACTTGTTTTGTACCAAATCCATGTGAAGTACAGTAAGCTGGAAAGGTGGCGATAATCCAAATGTTCAAGGCTGAAATTAGGTGCCTTTAATTTGCTCAAAATATTTAGATTCACATGCCCGAGGTTAAAGATGAAATCACAGATCCATTGTCAGCATATATGAGCATAGTCAAATTAGCTAGGACAAACCAACATAGAGTGCCTTGTTGGTTGTGGATGAACTTTAAACTCCTATTTCACAAGGCACGTTGTAGGTTCAATTTCTAGGTGAATCACATGATGGTGGTATAAATTATCTGTTTGTGAGTCTTCCCAGCATTTGAAATGGTGGATTGTTGTGGCGAACCTACCAGCTGATCACATTTTAAAAAGAAAAGAAAAAATGAACTAAGACAATGTGTCGCCATGTATCCAAGTTCAATTTCTCCTCCCTATAAAAAAATATCCCACAACTTTTGTTAAATGCACTAAAACGATTTTATTAATCCCCATTACTCTTTGTTTTCAATCATGAATTGTGGCACATAGTATTGATGGGTGCATTTCCCCCCTGTTTTTTGGTTCACCAAATGGTCCCTAACTGTCCACTTAAATTTTCAGCTTTCCATATTATCTGGTGGTATTCTATGCGTGTCCCGTTTCGACGTCATGGAATTATTAATTTAATTAACCCTCAACCAAAATAACATAAAATTGGAAAGTAAAAAAAATTGAATGAAATTGTCACATTTAATTCCTGAAAAAAGGAAAACAAGTTGAAATTATTAATTTCAATTCCTAAATAATGCAACGAGTTGGTCATAATTTCATGCACCTCTAAATTTCGTCCTTTAAAAGGATACTTGCACTCATATCTCTCGCAGCTCACCAGTAACTCCTAAACCCATTATCAAGCATATATAATTCTCTGTGAATATATATGCTTGGAAATTAATGCCACATAATATAATCTCAACTTAATTAGCATATACTTATATATCGATTGAACAAGAAGTATTTCCGAAATAATGGATAGAAAGGATTATCCCATGGAGCCCGAATTCGAGGAGATGAAGGAGAAGCCCTACAAGAGTAAGGTCCTGTACTTGAGGTACACAGGAGCCATGAAAGCTGAAGTATTGAAGGGTCTGGACCGCCTGGTTCCTGGAGGGATAAAAACTGATAAGCTCAAGAGTTTTATCAATGGGAGCATCAAAGCCAAGAAGTTAGAGGGTTTTGTCATTGGTCGGGCCCGACTGGAGCGGTTGAAGCTTTGGGCGGCGAGGGTCACGACGGTGCTGCTACTGTGGGCTATTACCATGCAGCTCAAGGCTTTGGGCGAGACCTTGTTGCCAAGGATATCTCAGAGCTCTCTTCCACCTGAAAGTACGTATATATGTTACCAATCTCATGCATGCATGCATGCCACTATTTAAATTTATCATTATTTCTTTGTTTTTCTGTGAAATTAAATGGGATCTTTAATTTTCGTTTGTGATTACCTCTAGGGGTTTATGAGAATAATGGATATCTGATGGTTTCATCCAATGGAGGACTGAATCAAATGCGATCAGGTGTAAGTAATTTATTTATTCTTTCAAATTATAATTTTCCATCACTAATTGTCCATAAGTATTGAATGTTGCTATGGTTGGTTTTACTATACTCTTATAGATATGTGACATGGTGGCTATTGCAAGATATATGAATGTCACGCTTATGGTTCCTGAATTGGATAATACTTCCTTCTGGAATGACCGGAGGTGAGACTAAGCTAGCTACAGCTGCATCTTAATTATGCTGTTAATTATTTTAATCAAACCAGTTAAATTAAATCAATAATTTGTTTGGTTATATATGGCAGCCAATTCAAAGACATATTCGACGTAGATTATTTCATTGCATCGTTGAGAGACGAAGTTCGAATTTTGAAAGACTTGCCTCCTGAGCAGAAGAAAAAAGTGGAATTAGAATCCCTTTATTCCATGCCTCCTATCAGCTGGTCTAACATGACTTACTACTATAACACGGTTGGTCTATTTTTATCTGTTGAAATGTTACCATTATTCATTAACCACAACCACTAATTGTGTTACTAATTGCACAGATCATTCCTCGGTTTAAAACATACGAAGTTGTGCACTTCACCAAAACTGATGCTAGGCTTGCTAACAATGGGATTCCTGAAGAGGTTCAGAAGCTTCGGTGCCGTGCAAACTACCAAGCTCTGAGATTTGCTCCTCCGATTGAGGAATTGGGCAAGAAAATCGTCCGAATTCTCAGGGAAAGAGGCCCTTTCTTGGTCCTTCATCTGAGATACGAAATGGACATGGTGGCCTTCTCTGGTTGTACTGAAGGTTGCAACGAAGAAGAGATTGAAGAAACGACCAAAATGAGGTAATTAACATAATAACGTGAATGTACACATATGTAAATCAAGTTCTAATTGCCACAGAATATTTGACATATATTTTAAGTTGTTAGATTGAATTGGGAAAATTGACTGTGAACTCTTTTTAAAAATGTATGATTATTTAGATTTAATAGTACGACGACACAATTTTAATAAGGATACGACAGTTTGACAGCATAACTTTGCAATTCAGATATGAATACCCGTGGTGGAAAGAGAAGGAAATAGATTCTGATAAGAAAAGGAAAGCTGGTTTATGCCCTCTAACCCCAGAAGAAACTGCCCTAGCATTGAGGGCACTGGACATTGATCCAAATATCCAAGTGTATATTGCTGCTGGAGATATTTACAAGGCAGAGAGGAGAATGGCACCTCTCAAAGAAGCTTTTCCAAACTTGGTAATTAACATGATTATTGATAATTCACTTCAACTAATCATAGTAATTCTGTACATTAATTAACTGATAATTATAACTTATATCATTAAACAGGTGAAAAAGGAGACATTGGTGGAAGCATCAGATCTACTGCCCTTCCAAAGCCATTCAAACCAGATGGCAGCACTGGATTATTATGTGTCAATAGAGAGTGACATTTTTGTCCCAACATATGGTGGCAACATGGCCAAAGTAGTGGAAGGGCATAGAAGGTATTTGGGATTCAAGAAGACCATTCTTCTGGACAGAAAAGTTCTGGTTGATCTGGTAGATCAGTACAACAATGGTAGTGTGAGCTGGAATGAATTCTCATTTGGAGTGAAGGCTGCTCATGCAGACCGCATGGGAAACCCTACTACAAGATTGGAGGTGCCGGGAAAACCAAAGCTAGAAGATTACTTTCATACAAACCCACAGGAATGTTTGGCACCTATTGATGATGAAGATAGCAACAATGAAGATTGATTATTACTAATTATATTATGTTGTGATTAAATGTATGAACAAATATTTTTTTTCATTAATAATGACCTTTTATTAGGGGATTTTTTCTGTTAATATCAGTCTTATCAATTCATGTATTAAATTGAAGTTACCACTGTTCCCTGCAAAATTGGGAAAGAAGGGAATCAAAGTGTCAGATAATATTCATTTGAATATTCATGCAGTATTTTCTTGGTAAATTAATTGGTCATTCCTAATAAAATCTCTAAAATTGCATAAAACTTTTTTCTATGTCTCGTCACGCCATTAATTTCTCTCATGTAATTGAGAGATACCCGTAAAGCTTTTGTATATAAAAATTTGTGAGCATTGAGAGAGGTTTCCCTTTTCATTTTTTTGAGATATATATATATTGAACAAACGATATTATCTACGTTAAAGGGAAGGAGGTGGGCTTCACCTCGCAATGGACTAGCAATAATGTGGTTCAAATTCGCCTTTGACGAGAATCAAACCTAAGACCTCTCACTTATAAGTGAAGAGAAATACGAATAGACTGTAATACTAAGTGGCGAGATATATATTCGTTAAATTTGGATTTACATAATTTTCCCCCGGATAAAGCATAACACGTTCTTTTTAGTAGTAAATTAATGTTTTCAACAACAACAAAAAATGTCATACCTACAAAATTGTTTAATGCGCCGTGAATAATGTAATAAACTAGAAAAAATTATCAATTTTAAGAAAAGATATGTCAATAGATTTAGAACTAGTTATAACTAATGCCTCGATAGAATGTGAATAATATGAAACTAAAATTAAATTAGCTAAATTTGTTCAAAAAAAAAAAACTAGCTAAATACATCAATCATGTGAAACTCATGCATTATTTTCTTTTAATTTTTTTATACTCAAAATATAATTTTTATCATTGTTACTGCAAGAAAACTGACTGTCAAATTATATATCACATATGACATGTGTATGAGGCACAACTCTCTATAGCCATGCAATCACAGTCTCAGTTTCGTCAAGCAAACTAAACCGACCATATTTCTTTTTCAATCTTAAATAACATAATTAGTGTTATTATCGTTAATAAGTAATAAACATTTGGCCCCAGTACATCTATCGGTGTCTTTAATAACCCTGGTATTTGCTATGAATTTCATACGTGATTGGCTTGTCAACTTTTAATTAGGTTTGTTTTGTATTAATCATTAATTTGACGTAAATGGTACAAAAAATTGCCAAGATTCGGATTATAATTAAAGATTAAAACCTATCATCCATCTAGTCCACAATTATTTAATTTATTTTCTGAAAAGCACAATCATATATTAACTAGGATCGTGTCCATTTGTTTGTTAACTCACAAACGCTTTGAAATTTTTAATCGGATCTATATCTTTTTGCTTTTATTTTGATATTCTTACTTACTTTGAATGGTGTAAACTACAAAAGGTGCGTTAAATTTAATCAAAGTATGTTTGTCCAAAACATTCAGAAATGGGCAAAGGCAACTTTTTATTTTTTCAGATATTTTACAACTCTAGGGTGTGTAACGGTCACACCATCACATAGTGCTATTATTTCTGAGTTATAATATAAGTGCCTGACTAACATGTTTGTTATTTCATGGACTTAAGATGAAGTAGTAAAACAAATTTACATGTTATAATTTAAATAAATTGATAACACCACGTAGCGTCAGTGTGTCACACCAAAAAACATCTCTTATTGGTAAGATGAATTCTACAACATTATGGGCCTCAACTCATACAAATTGTTTGATAAAAAATAATTAGATTTAAAGAGTTTTTCCTATCAATATTATGACTCGATGCATATTGGTTTTGTGAAAATGTGCTTTGTCTAACAATTATTAGTATGAAATTGTAGAATGATTGCAATTGGCTTACATTAATTTGGCTGCAATTAAATGGTTGATGTATGACTATTTCTCTCTCTCCTTTCATGCCTAACGGTAATGAATAATATAACTCTCAATATTTATGAATTATGAGAATGCATGAGCCCCCTTTAAAAGCAACAATGTATCTCCATTGTTAGCTCGTGGTTTCTCAGGCCAGCTTTGTTATCCAAAAAGCTGGTCGGAAAAAACCGCCTCAAAATTCCTATTTTTCATATTTGCTGTCACTGCAAGAGCTACTTCATATATATAGTTGAAGTAGTATTGTGGAGATGGAAAATACTAAAGGTGCTTTCGAAGAGTCTGAATTTGGGGAGGCCAAGGTGAAGCAACATAAGATGGAACACTATTTGAAGTACTTTGGAGGAATCAAAGTGGACAAATTGATAGGAGAATTCGACTTCAAAGGCGAGAGGTTGACGAGCTTGATCATTGCGCAGTCACGGTTATGCAGACTCAAGTTGTTTGCTTTTGTAACCACAACAATGCTGCTTCTCTGCGTCTGCGCGGTGCAGCTGACAACGCTCAGCGATGTGATGAAGCCCCGGGTTTTGATGTTTCGCTCGAATTCTCAAACCATCACCCCGCCACAAATTACTGGAATTGAAAGTAAGTGTCCACAACTTTCCAATAAGGTTAATAATATTTGTTATTTATGCCAGCCGTTAGTTTGATATACATTGTTAGCTCGTTTTTTTTATTTTTTTATAACTTAAGCTTTTAAGGCAAGTGGTGTCTAACACGGTTTCTTGCAATTGTCAAGATTTTGGTTTGAAGACTCGTGTTCATTTTTGTAGGGGATTACGAGAATAATGGATATCTGATGGTCTCATCCAATGGAGGATTGAATCAAATGCGAGCTGGGGTAAGTACTTTTTCTAATATTTTTCCTAATTTGCATTAATATTCTTGAAAATTCAAGTAATGCTCTTAAAAATCTTACACTGCAGATTTGTGACATGGTGGCTATTGCAAGTTTTATCAATGTCACGCTTATAGTTCCTGAGTTGGATAATACCTCCTTTTTTAATGACCGCAGGTTAGTCAAATAACAACTCTCTCCCTATGTCTTTCACTTAAACTGGAGTAAGGCAGTATGGCCATATGGCTCCCCAAACCACTATTACAAAAAGCATAAGATTCATGTACTTTGGTTCTTCCAACTCAACTCTGGTCCCACTCGGCATAAGAGATGCCTTAGTTAGAACAAATTCTAGCATCTGCCTGTCAGACCACGTGGCTGTGCGACCATACACACAGTTAAAAAGGGCCGTCTGTATTTTCTTTTCTCCCGTCCCTACCCATCATCCCACCCAATTCTCTCTAGAGCCGTGTATGGTTGGTCAGACAAAACCTTTTCTCCCTAGTCACTAGTCAGGCAACCCTACCTTCGTTAACAATAAATTAAATCTGACAGAGTTGAATACTTAATTTTGCAGTCGATTTGAAGACATATTTGATGTGGATTACTTCATTGCCTCTCTGAGAGATGAGGTCAGGATACTAAAAGCTCTGCCTGATAAGCAGAAAAGAAGAGTGGAGAAAGCTACCCTCTATTCCATGCCTCCTGTTAGCTGGGCTAACATGACATATTACTACGAACTGGTAGTTAAAAGATTAATTCATTAATCATCGTCATTGTGTTACTAAAATTAATGTTAATTACCACTAATCTTTTGTCAATACTTGATTCGTAAGCAGATTCTTCCTCGCATAAAGAAGTATGAAGTGCTGCATTTCACTAAGACTGATGCCAGGCTTGCGAATAATGGGATCCCGAAAGAAGTTCAGAAACTGCGGTGCAAAGTGAATTACAGAGCTCTGAGATTCACTCCTCCTATTGAGGAACTGGGAAAGAAGATTGTCAGGATTCTGAGGGAAAAGG
>JAOTRO020000016.1:9927141-9940483 GCA_028566515.2 Pyracantha coccinea | reverse complement strand
CACATAAATATTAAAAAAAATAATAACTAACATTATTATTTAATATATTGGGTGAAGCAAAATATTACATAAAATGTCAAATTGCCACATAAGCTATCAAATATCATTTTGATGTTTGAAATTTAACACCTTATTTAGAGATGTTCTAACAAGTCACATGTTCACAATTTTGATCTAAAAAATTAATCTACCGCATTATCCATATGTAAATACACTATTGATCCGAAAATAAGACAGTAGTGCGATCCACATATTCATTTTTACTTTTTATACTCGTGACAATTTTCAACCGTCAAATCAAATAAATTAAAAGAAATCAACCAATGAAAAATAACACAATATATAAGAAATCCACAAATTCTTTTTCCGATGAAAGGAAAATTCTCTGAGTCCCTTGAAACCGTACGATCAGTCCACCGAAAAGCAACACATGTACTATCGCACCCGGCCCCACAAGTGACCCAGATTCCGCAGCAGCCAATTTTGCCACTCCCACTCTTCAGGGGAAGCGGTGGCATGCACTTTCCAGGGTCAATTCCGTCATACAAACATTAAACCCAACTGTTGACCCATCGGTGGGATCGAGAGATTCGAACCGTAAAAACTAAAAAAAATTAATTAATTAATTAAAAAGGGACGGTGACAAATGCTATGTCATCATCCAGTCCCTTATCTCCACGTCACCACACCGTGGACCAAGTTCATCACACGGTCCAAGATCGCCAAGAGTCCACCGATCCAGCGGCCCAAATTACGTGTTCTAGAGTCTTCGAATCAAATACACGGAAGCAAGAGAGAGAGAGAGAGGAGAGAGAGGGTGTGGTCAGATTTTAACCAGGGTTAGTTTGTTTAACCCGGCTTTACGCGCTGAGTTAAAGATCGTAGTGACGGGTGAGAGAGAGAAGGCAAAGATTAGTTACAGACTCAGAGAGCAAGAAGAAGAAGAAGGACGGCGACGCAGGAAAACTCGCGAGGGTGTTTGTGAGTCGACTCGGACGATTGTCCCCCTTCCTCCCCTAATCCATTCGCATCTCGCGCGCTCCGTTAAGCCTCCGTTATTCTCAGTCAAATTTCAAGGAGGCGCGCGCCAAGGATTCCGTCTTGTTGTTTTAGCGGCCGTTCTCGTTTCGTCGTTTCGGAGCGTTTTGGTTGATAGCTCTTCCGGATCTTGCATTCTGGTGAGTCGCCGCCTCTGATTGCGATGTTTGCCACCTCAATAATGTTCAGATTTTGTTCTTCATTGTCATTTGCGATTCAATGTTATCATTTTATCGTTAATTTTGCATTGTCGTTGATATTCTCCTTGTAGATCGAGTCGAATCAATGCTAGGGTTCAGTAATTTTGATTTGGGGGCGGAGAATCGGAATTTTATAGGATTTGGTTTCAGTTTCAGTGATTCGGATTTAAAATGTGTTCCGTTTCGAATTTAATCGAATTTTTTGAGAATATTTGGGTTTTGAGAAACTGTAAAGTGCATTAATCTCAAATTTGTGCTTTTGGTGCTATTGGATGCTTGGAGCATTAAATCAATGAATTAGTGTATATTGAATTTATTTACAGGTTATGGATGCTTTGTTTTTATTTTAATTTGTGTAAAGTTCAATTAATTAAGTGAACTGATTTCTGTATTTGACCCACTCTTTGTTCTAAGGTCTCTTTTCTATGGAAAAATAATGAATTGAACATCCGGCTGTTACGTTTCGATGCAGAATCTTTATCTTTTCGTAGAGGATGGCAGTGGCTTCTCACTCAATGCAGCATTGAGCTCCAGCATAAACTTTTCGGTCTCTTGCTCGTTCCTTAGGTGATTTTGCTCACAGAATCTTGGCGGGTTTTGGAAGTCCTTCTCTTATGATCGTTTTGGAATCGAATTTTCTACTCATTCCATCATTGGCTGCATTGGAGCTTGGCAACGTTCGGGAAGGGGAGAAGCTCTCTTCTACTGCCGCCTCGCTTGCCGGCCTTGTAAACTGTCACTTCCATTTGCTTTATGTCTCGGAAGCTGGACAGTCCAGTACAGACCCAGATGGCAGTGGCACTATTTAGCAATCCGCTCAGTGGGGAGTACCATGGAAACAACAGAATGGAAAGGAAGCAGCACACTGGTTGGAGGCGAGTTTTTGTGCAAACTGAAAGTGGATGTGTCTTGGGGATGGATTTGGATCGCAGTGATAATGTCCATACTGTGAAGAGAAGATTGCAGATTGCTCTCAATGTCCCAACCGATGAAAGCTCGTTGACTTTTGGGGATGTGGTGTTGAAGAATGATCTGAGTGCGGTTAGGAATGATTCCCCTCTTCTTCTCACGAGGAACCTTATGCATAGAAGTTCATCAACTCCATGTCTCTCACCCACTGGAAGGGATCTGCAGCAGAGAGATCGGAGTGGTCCTATAGAGACATTAGGGAACTCAGATCGGTTTGCTAGGACAAAACAAGTGGTCAAGGATATGGTGAAGGCCATCAAGATGGGGGTTGATCCAATTCCTGTTCATAGTGGCCTTGGAGGTGCATACTATTTCAGGAACAGCAGAGGTGAGTGTGTTTCAATAGTGAAGCCAACTGATGAAGAACCTTTTGCGCCTAACAACCCGAAAGGTTTTGTCGGTAAAGCTCTTGGGCAACCAGGTTTGAAGCGCTCGGTGCGAGTTGGGGAGACTGGATTCAGAGAAGTCGCAGCTTTCCTGCTTGACAAAGATCACTTTGCCAATGTGCCTCCCACTGCCTTGGTGAAGATCACTCACTCTATCTTTAACATAAACGATGGGGTGAACGGGAACAAGGCTCCCCAGAAGAAGCTGGTTAGCAAGATTGCATCTTGCCAACAATTCATACAACATGATTTTGATGCCAGTGATCATGGGACATCCAGCTTCCCTGTAACTTCTGTGCATCGTATAGGGATATTAGACATTAGGATTCTTAACACTGACAGGCATGCAGGGAACCTTTTAGTTAGGAAACTGGACGGTGTCGGGATGTTTGGTCAAGTGGAGCTCATTCCAATTGACCATGGCCTTTGTTTGCCAGAAACTTTGGAGGACCCCTACTTTGAGTGGATTCATTGGCCTCAGGCTTCTATTCCATTCTCAGATGATGAGCTTGAGTACATAGAAAAGCTTGATCCGCTTGAGGATTGTGAGATGCTGCGAAGGGAACTTCCCATGATTCGAGAGGCTTGTCTCAGGGTTTTGGTTCTTTGCACCATTTTCCTGAAGGAGTCTGCTGCATATGGTCTCTGTCTCGCTGAAATAGGTGAGATGATGACTAGGGAATTTCGCAGCGGCGAGGAGGAACCTAGTGAACTAGAGGTAATTTGTATGGAGGCAAGGAGGATGTTAGCAGAGAGGGAGGAGGTGCTGTCCCCCAAGGCTGATTCGGGAGATCAGGAGTTCCTATTTGACATAGACTGTGAGGAAGCAGAGGAAGACTATCTGACCAGGGCATCATCTTTTCCATTTGCAAATGGGAGTGGGCATGGCCGCTCGCTTCTCTCTAAACTCGAAGAAAGCATCGAGGAGGAAGAGGACAATGAAGTGGAAGAGCAAGGAGCATTAGCAACTCTGCCAACTCCGGAAAAGGTCCCAAGCGTTTCAAAGCTATCTATGTCACTGAAGAACACAGTTTTGGTGGGAGAGAGGAGCCACCTGAAGCATATGGGTTCCAAACCAGGAAACGGATACATGGTGAATACATCATTGGGGCACAGGAGTGCAAACGAGCAGCTTCCTGCAAGCATGAGCTTTGTGAAGCTGGCGGACATGAGCGAGGATAATTGGACCTTGTTTCTGGAGAAGTTTCAAGATCTGATGTACCCGGCATTTGCCAAACGCAAATCTGTTACCCTGGGTCGGAGGCAGAGACAGAGGCTCGGCACGTCGTGCCAGTTTTGAGACTGAGACAGCAACGCTTGCTGCGGTCTATGATAAGAGGCAACTGAAGACGAAGCGTAATAAGATAAGTAGGGTTTGGGGGTGGGAGTGGAAGGATATGTTGGGTTTTGTTGAGATTAGATTTGGCATTTGGGTTTATGGTTTTTCCCCCTCGGAAGTTGGAAGGCGTTTGTATTGAGGAAAACTGCCGCTGTAAATATTCTTGGGCAATCAGCTGAGCGAGAGGAGCTGAGAGTAGAATTGGATGTATTTCTTTGTATTTTTGGTTTCCATTTTTCCCTTTTAAATTTCGTTTTCTTTCACTCCTTGATGGAGTTGTCGGATAAATAATTTGTAGAATGAAATCAAGAAAAAGAAGGAAGGATTGTGTAAATTCGGGCCTTGTTTCAAATTGCGTGTTTTCATTTCCCTTTTAAGTAGAAAGTTTGTGTTTTTATGCTTTTGGTTTCATAACTCTAATCCCCCTAGAAAGAACCGAAATTGGATAAAGAAAAAGAAAACTGGTCTAACTAATTGCTACTTGTCGAAGCAACACTTTGTTTCACTCCTTTTATTCAACGGTTGGTACGTACACCTTTAAACTTATTTCAATATTGGACCATAGACATATAATAATACTGAGTGGAATCTACACGCGAAATATGTGCAGAATCATCAATAGGACTACCATACTTGCCAACCAATGGTAACCTGATCGAACCTTGCTTTCAAAGCTTTTGACAAACGTGTCCTCCAACCGTAAGGGGTTTTCGAATCGCCTATGGCATCGCTAATGATAAGTTCTTGAAAACTCCATTTCATTCTCAAATGTAGTTGGAGGCCCCGTTTATCTAAAGTTAGCCGTTAATTGCACCTGGTTGTTATTGCCCTAAGTACAGAGCTATTAGTAGCCAAAAGGAAAAAGAAAAGGCCAAAGTCTTTTTCATTGGTAGTCTTTGTGAGCGCACAAGAGTGAAGTGGATGCCAGTATTCACAGTATATAATATATGTTTCAAATGACGTCCCTATTTGTTGCAAAATATCCACAGATTAATATATTGAATTTTGGTGTTCATTATTTGTCTCAATTTCAGGCATTAAACTATGCACTCAACTTTATATAATTAATCAATTTTGGTGGGGTTTCATTGCTTTCACTATGAGTAAGGTTCATGGTTGCCGGACTTCATCTTGAAAGAAGATAGACATTGAAGTATGGGTGAAGGGCTTTCAACTGAATCTGTGAGGGCGGTCAACGGGCTTCCCATATGAGCTGATGATGAGAATTGTTGTTTACTTAATCAGAGCAGACCCCACATGAAAGGATATTATTAATATATAATTAATAGATAGATTAATCAAGTGATAATTAGTATAATTGGTGGTGGGACGTACGACGGAGACTGCAATGAAAAGGAATGGAATTCGAGTTGTTGTTTATTACTATATTTGCCACTTGATTTACGATAACTAGGGTTTATGATGCAGGAAGACAAAATGATGCCATTAACAAGTGAACGGAGACAGACAAAACGTGGGACTCGGACATGTCTCGTTGCACACTAGTTGTGCAGTATGTACACTTAATGAGTTTTATGGGGTTACTCACGAGAGAAATTTGTCCACACTTGGGATACCAACGTGATTAGTTTGCATTCTCACCTCTGTGACATGCAGTGGCGGATATATATTGTGACCAAGGTGGTCTTAGGATTATTCGAAGTTTGAGAAATATACATGTGAAGGTCTTTTGATGACTTTTCGAATGTTTGATGTGAGTTCCTTTTATGTCATTAAGTGTTTGATGTAATGTCTGTTATGCATATTTTGACAACACTTGACAAGTTATGTCGAGAGCACTCGGCAAGTTCTCTCGATAGCACTCATCAGATTGCTTCAACATATGTCAATATCTGTTAACATGTGCACAATAGTTCGGTTAATGACAACAAGCCCATATATTGTTTAACGAAATGCCTAGTGAATAAACAACAATTTTATTGTGCAATTTTTGCGTATTAAAAAATTTAGACGTTTAACACTAGACCTCCAATGTTCGAATCTTAAATTCGCCACTGATGACATGACACCCCAACTCCCAAGTGCATAGAAGTTTCTTCTCATCGTTAACGATTCGACTGCTTATCTTACTTGAGACATTCTATTTACAAATTGAGATGAACACAAGTTAAAAATGAAATATTAGCAAGAACATTATTGCAAAGAGATAATCAACTTACAAGCAACAATAGAGTTGCGTCACCACAAATACAATTGACCGATCACAACTAATTATCAACTTCATAAGAAATGTGTATCGTCATTGCATCACATTACTGGAGCCTTAAACTAAGTTGAAATAACTATAATTTTGAATTACCAATAAGTTAGAGGCTGCGCTGCTAACAACGGCAACCCTAATGCAGTTGCTAGCATGTCAGTCATTGACCTTATGGAGCAATAATTATGATAATTAAAAGATTTTCCATATAAAAAAAAATTTAAAACAGAACAATGGCGTGTTAATTTCTGCACCAACCAAATAATCATTCTTTATAATATTTTTTGGGTCAATCTCAATTTATACACTTATACAAGTAAAAAAACAGAAAGTACCAAATAGAGCTGTAGAATATAACTTAATGTTTCAGTCCTATTAGATTAGGAAAGTGATTGTGTAAATTTTAGTGAATTTAGGAATATCTCTTATATTCTTATTAGAAGTTGATTACCTATTAAGAGTCTTAATCCTAAAAGGGTTAGAATTTACCTATCCTACTACTATAGATAAGGGCACAATAAAGTGGAATTGAGCACCCCTCACAATTACACATCTCTGTCGTTCTCTCTATTATTGCTGCACCCCTCTCTCTATGGTCTTCATAATCGTTTAGTAAATTATACCTACAACACTTAATTAATTATAATACATAATTCAAATTATTGATTTATTACATTGAAAAAGCATTTAAAGTGTGTGTGTGTGTGCGCGTGTATGTATATATATTGCTCTTGGTACACAATTCAGATAAGGTTAAATAAGTAGACTTAATTAGATATGTCTCCAAGGTCTTTCTGCAAGGTTTACACATTCACTGTACCTATAACAATCCACCAGATGATCATTTGTCAGCCCTGCAGCCTGCATGAACGAGTACACAATCACCGGTCCAACGTACCGAAATCCTCTCTTGATCAAATCCTTGCTCATGGATTCAGCTTTCGGGGTCCTCAGAGGAACGTTTCTCGGGTATCTGAATCGGTTTATGACCGGTTTGTGATTCACAGAACTCCACACGTAGCTGCTGAAAGATCCAAACTCCCTTACAATCTGCATTGATTTAGATAGCTAATTAAGTTTCGGTACAGTGTTAGCAACTAATTAAATAATTAATATCATGTTTAAGTTTTCTTGCTTGCCTTCAATATGCATTTGGCATTGTCTATAATGCACCTCACTTTGCAGTCTACCAGCATTATTTCTTTGTTGGAGGTTATTTCTGCAATCTCTTTCTCCCCCATTTTCGCAACTTTGTTCGGATCAAATCCAGAAAACGCTTCCCTGAGTCACAAATTAAATCATAAGATCATTGAAAAAGTACTCAAAGTTTCATAAATTCTAGTGACATATGTAGAA
Organism: Pyracantha coccinea; assembly: GCA_028566515.2. Taxonomy (NCBI): domain Eukaryota; kingdom Viridiplantae; phylum Streptophyta; class Magnoliopsida; order Rosales; family Rosaceae; genus Pyracantha; species Pyracantha coccinea. The sequence continues at coordinate 9,932,974 of JAOTRO020000016.1, read as the reverse complement.
AAGAGCTAGGTTACCTGAAAAGCTCCCTTCTTTTCACAATTTCAGTCCAATTGTGGTCCATCAACATACCAGACAGTGCAAGCAGCTCAAACAATAGACTGCATGCATATAGATACATTTATTTAATTAAATACCACTTAATTTTTAATTAATTAGACTTGACCGTAAGAGTCTCGATGGACTTACTTGTCATCGTATGCTGGAACTCCCCAGCATTCGTCGTGAAACACTACATAAACTTTATCTGTGTAATGAAAGAATAGGATCAATGCATGTCTGCATTAAAATTCTTTATTTACTCCAGCAAAACAATTTATTTTATTTTAAGTGTACATATTTTATGATAGTTTTATCTTGTGGAGAGTAGTTGACAAGTTCAAACATGACACAATTACATAACTTGAAACTCATACGAATATAAGACTCGACGAGTCGACGTGTATATGTTGCGTGTCGCAGGGTGAGCCAAGAAAAAAACGAATATATTTTTATTAAACCTTTTGAACACGATCCATTGCCAAACGCTATGCAGTAGATAATCAAAAACTTAATTGTAGCAGGCACAGAATGACTTTTTAGTCAAAATGGTCCATGAAAGTGACATAATTCTTCATTTTAGTCTCTGACAATGAAAATTTATAGAAGTGGTCTATGAGTTTTGACAACTGTAAATCATTTTGATATTTTCGTTAAAAATCTGTGAATTTTCTCGTTTAATTGGTCATGTGAACGACTATGCGACCACCTTTTCAACAATACTTTTGTCAAACTAACCCCCCACTTAATGAAGATATTGACAAATTTTTACTGGAATAACCAAAATGATTTACAGTGGACAAATTAAGGGACCACTTATATCGATTTTGAATGTCAGAGATCAAATCAAATTGAAAAATTATGTCAATCTCAATGACAATTTTAACTATAAAACCTTAAAGAATATATATGTTAACTTGCATAGATCATTAGCCATGACTTTTAAGTATTCATATACGTCCGACACCTTGTTGTAACGTTTTGTAACGTCAACTACTTTGTAGGGTTATGGAATCCTCGATGACTTTGTTGTTTAATATGCTTACTATCATTTTCTATAGATTCCACGTACCAACTCCCACAACCATTTTCCTTTTCCATTTTTCTCCAGAGCAAGTCATGAAATATTTTTTCAAAGGATGGAATATAGGAAATAGGAGTCCCATCGGGGTCTCCGATGAAATTGAAACGATACAATAAAGGTTAGCATGGCTTATGTGCAAAAATGATTCGCATATATAATTCGAGAAAGCATGAAAATATATAGAAAGCAAAGTTTTCTGCATTATTTGATGAAACAATAAAACTCACCACTATTCTTTGTTATCCAATTGCATCTCCTCAACTCCCCATCATTAGCATCCTGAGCCAGACTAATCTGCTGCTGGGCAAGTTTAGCCACTGGAGAATTATACTCTCTTCTTGGAGGTGATTGTGCAAAGAAGCGGAAAGCCGCGGAAATCTTCTGATCCAGTGGGAAGGTCGTGGGAGAAGAATCATACGAGTTCTCCGACAAGGAGAATGACAAGGATGAGGATAGGGATAGAGATGAAGTGCTCTTGTGAAGGCCAATTGGGTAAACTCTCTTGAGGAGTTTAGAGCTACTGTTCGTCTTCTCTCTCTCTTTTACAACTTTGTTCTCCTCCAGAAGTACATGTCTTCTTACAATATTTGCTTCAGACATTGTTAATTACTTGCAGAAGACGTAAGGAGATAAATAGAAACAAATAACTTGAATGGAGTAGCCATGTTGTAATGGGCTGAGATTTTATAAGAGTTTGTATGCTTTGAGTTGGTTTGGTGAAATGTGAGTTTCATGCATAAATGTCTGTTGCCATTTTTTCTCCTTGGTTTACAAGAAAAATTGGAGAGGCAAAACATTAATTTTTCTTTAAAAGGGCTTTGAAATTATTGATCCCCTGTGATTTATATAGATCACCTGAAATATTGAAATAAGAACAGAAAGAAAGAAAAAAGCACACCTGTGAATGAATGAAACTGTTAACCTAATGGAGCCATTCCCTAATATACTTAGAGATATTAATTAATTAGTACTTCTCTCCTTTTTCTCATGGGATTACTTAATTTTTCTAAGGATGTAGGGGCTTTGTTGCTTAGCCAATAAGTAGGGGAATATGCATGAAATAGAACCGACTAAAAATTGGTAATTAAAAATAGAGAGATACTACACGCACAATATACTGTATGTAAACCACAAGTTAGGTCCATTTTTATCGTTTGTTTAGTATCCTCTCGTACCGTTTTCAATTCAAAATTTGTTAAGTGATTCAATTTGTGCACTATTCCTATAATTACAAGTATTCTAAAAATCTCCGTTTAGTGCCACCTAGACCCCGTCTAGAAACTGGGTAGCTGGCCACTGCCCCGATTAGTCCCTAAGCATTTGAATATTAAGAAATGGTGCCTTGACCCCGCTTAAGCATTCGCCTAGCCCGCCTAGGTCACGACTTCCACTTAGATAGAAAAATCGATAACTTTCATTTTGTATTTTATTTTTTCAATAAAATGTAACAGACTTGTTGAATACTTGAATGAACACTCATTATATGCTTGTTCCTTATGGTTTCACTATGTTCTAAAAATTTATAATCTACATGTTATTTTGTGCAATTTATGTACCCTAATACAATTATGTGTCTTTTAAGTATAAATAGGTACTTATTGGTATAATATATAATAGATTTACTTAAATCCGTCTAGTCCACCTAGACCCCCGCCTAACCGCTAGGCCCTAACCTACCTCCCAACTAGAACCTAGCATCATTTAGAACCCTGTTACCCATTTAGCAAACCATGAACCTATCTTGTCATCACATTAGTTTCCGCAAATAAATCTCTCTCTTTTATTTATTTATTTTTTCTTCTGAAAAGGTGAAGATTGAAAAGAGCAGTTTCTAATGAAAGAGGAATGTCTTCATCATCAAAATGCAGTGAAAATGCTTTTGCAGTTGTGGTGTTTGTTTCAGAGAGCAAGCAAGTCATGGGATGATGGGCCATTCTGTACTCCTAAATTCTTTGTAGTTGTGGAGTTTGTTTCAGAGAGCAAGCACGTCATGGGATGATGGGTCCCTCCCGATACCTCTCTCTCTCTCTCTCTCTCTCTCTCTCTGTAGCTGTTAGCCCTAAAAACTAAATTTTGGGTCCAAACAGTGGCTGGAGCTTCAAATAGGGTTTGAGACATACTTGTTGCCTGCACAGAAAAAGATATACCATCATAATCCATCAAAAGCTTCCAACTCTCTCTCTATCTCGCCCTTTTGACTTCGTCAAAATTTCTTCTTCTTGGGGTTGGGGGTTGCTTGGGAGACAGTCATATCATTATCCATGGAGCAAACTGGGGAAGTGATGGCTCAGCCTGCCATTATTTCTCGAGTCTTGGAGGCTTTGGATCATAGACAAAGTTATTCAGGTGGGATTTTGTGATCATTTGTCAATTTTGATATATATATATATAAAGTGTCAGATTTTTAATTTTAAGTATTTTTATACAACGATATATTTATATTAAAAATAAAAATTTAATTCCAATCACTTCTCATAAAATACTATTTGGTCAGAAGTATATTAATGTCAATACAAAACTTCTCTAGCTAAAAAATAATAATAAATCAATCTTTGGTCAGCACAAGCTTACAACCACGACGACGCCGTTTCGTATTTTTAGTTACCAACCTTCAAAATTGCCGGGAAGCCAACGGCTTCCTTAAACCCTCGCGCCTCCCTCCGCCGCCGTTCCATCAATAAAGCTTGGATTCTGATCCAACATTGAACCAATCTCTGGTCTCTATCATTTCTATTAGCTTTCCAATTTTCCCAGGAACCAAACAGGGCTCTTGCCTTTTCATGCTCAAACCCTAATCCCCAATTCATGCTCCATCACATCCACAAATGGAAGCCCTCACATTTCCTACAAAAATCTCAAATTCTCGCTCCCCTCTCTTGCCTCATCTTCACTAAACCCTCGGCATCCGCTGCAAAGTTTGACGACGAGCTTGCCGCCGTCCCAAATCCTACAAGCACCGTTACCGAAGTCATTGCCGGCTTGGGAATCTTTGGTTTCAGAAATTTTTTGGGTAATCGTTATTTTAGAACCTTCATCTCGAAGCTGAATCAGTCAGAGGTGGATTTGATTATTGAAAGTTTGAGTCTTGAGAGCCCGGATTCGGCTTTCGGGTTCTTCAATTTTTTGAGCAATGAGTGTGACTTTCGGCATTCGAGGATTGCGGAGTTTATCGTTGCTCATGTATTGGCGGCGAATAGGCAGTTTCAGGAGTTGCGTTCGGTTGTAAAGCAAATGGTGGATGAAGAAGATATGGTTTCGAAGTGCTTCTTCTATCATATAGATTGCAGCTTGGTCTGAGATTATGTAAGGCAGATAAATTTTCGGGCCGAAATGAGTAATGAGGTTTTGTTGAAGTTATTGAATAGCTCTTTTTTTTTTTTTTTTTTTTAAAATTTTGTTACTTACTTTCTGTGAGCTAGAAGAAAAATGATGGTAGTTGTTTATGCTTGGATTGGTGTTTTAGGCCACATTACCTTATGCATTTAGTCGGTTTCTTCGGTGAGCAATATTTTTCACATTTTGGGATTTATATATTTGCTGTGATTTGTGATAGGCCCTGGTTCTGCACCTTCACTTTGTGAGCTGCTCTTGCGTAGATTCAGGGACTGGGACTCAATTAGTGTGGTGTGGGATACGTTGGCGTTTGCTTATTCGAGATCTGAGATGGTTCATGATGCCCTGTCTGTTCTTGCTAAGATGAGAGATTTGAATTTGAAGGTTTCGACATCTACCTATAACTGCCTGTTGCATAATTTGAGGCATACAGATATCATGTGGAATGTTTATAATGAAATAAAAGATAGTGGAACTCCGGAGAGTGACTACACTACTTCCATACTTATAGATGGACTGTGCCAGCAATCTGGCCTGCAAGATGCAGTTTCTTTCCTCATGGATGCTGAAAGGATGGAGACTGGGCCTTCCATTGTTTCATTCAATACCATCATGTCTAGGTTCTGTAAATTGGGTTTTGTGGATGTTGCGAAGTCGTTTTTTTGTATGATGTTCAAGTATGGACTTGTTCGTGATTCGTACAGTTATAATATTCTGATTCATGGGCTATGTGTAGCAGGTTCATTGGAAGAAGCATTGGAGTTCACCAAAGACAGGAGAGGCATGGGGTGCAGCCTGACACGGTTACTTACGACATTCTCTGTAAGGGGTTTCATCTACTTGGTTTGATGAGTGGAGCTTGCAAGGTCGTTCAGCAAATGTTGGTTAAAGGATTGAATCCGGATCATGTTACATATACAATTATGATATGTGGGCACTCCCATGTTGGCAATATTGACGAAGCCCTTAAGTTGCAGAAAGAGATGATTTCAAGAGATTTTCAGTTGAGTGTCATTGTTTACAGTGTACTACTCAGCGGTATGTGTAAAAGTGGACGGGTAGAAGAAGCATTGGGATTGTTATATGAGATGGAAGCTGTTGGCTTGGAACCAGATCTTATATCATATTCAATCCTCATTCATGGTCTATGCAAGCAAGGAGATGTACAAAGGGCTAGCGAAATATATAGAGAAATGTACAGGAAGAGAATCATTCCCAGTTACTCTGCACACCGTGCTATTCTGTTAGGTCTGCGTGAGAAAGGGGATATTTATGAGGCAAGGAAGCATTTTGATCATCTGACGACAAGGGCTGTGACAGAGGATATTGTACTGTATAATATTATGATGGATGGGTATGTAAACCTGGGTAATGTTGCAG
>JAOTRO020000016.1:9915931-9927041 GCA_028566515.2 Pyracantha coccinea | reverse complement strand
CAGTGAAGTGGAAGAACAAGAGGCATTGGCATATATGCCAACTCCAGAAAAGGTCCCAAGCGTTTCAAAACTTTCTATGTCGCTGAAGAATACGGTCTTGGGAGAGAAGAGCCACTTGAAGTATAAGGGTTCCAAACCAGAAAACGGGTACGTGGCGAATACATCATCGGGGCACAGGAGTGCAAACGAGCAGCTTCCTGCAAGCATGAGCTTTGTGAAGCTGGCTGACATGAGCGAGGATGAGTGGACCTTGTTTCTGGAGAAGTTTCAAGATCTGCTGTACCCGGCATTTGCCAAACGCAAATCTATTCCCCTAGGTCAGAGGCAGAGACAGAGGCTCGGCACTTCGTGCCAGTTTTGAGACTGAGGCAGCAACGCTCGCTGCGTGGTGTGTTAGACTTGACTGAAGACGAAGAGTAATAAGATTAGTAGGGTTTGGGGTGGGAGTGCAAGGATTTGTTCCCTTTGTTAAGATTAGATTTGGGTTTACGGTTTTTCCCATATCGGAAGGCGTTTGTAGTGACGAGTGACTGTAGGAGGAACCTGCTGCTGTAAATATTCTTTGCAATCAGCTGAGCGAGAGGAGCTGAGAGTAGAATTGGTTGTATTTCTTTGTTTTTTTGGCTTTTGATTTCGTTTTCTTTAACTCCTTGATGACGTTGTTGGATAAATAACTTGTAGAATGAAATCAAGAAAAAGAAGGATTATGTAAATTGTGGCTTTGTTTCAAGTTACATGTATTTTCATTTGCCTTTTATGTAGAAAGTTTTCCTTTTTATATGATTTCGGTCTGATAAAAGCACCTGAATTCTGAACTTCCTTTTGTTTGGTTTTTCAATTTTCATTGAGGAACTCCTCTCATAAATTCGAACTTGTATGCAAAATGCTGGAAAATTGATCTAACTCACGTTTTCAATTTTCGTTGAGGGACATTGCTTACTTCGAAACCAGTGGGGTAGTGTTGTAGAAATCAAATACTGCTCTCAATTTTGAGACAAATATTATGTCTTTGTTTAAAAAAGAATGATTTCTTGAAAACTCCGTTTGAAAATTTCAAACAAACCTAAAGATCTGAATAGAGGTTTTGATTGCCGGTCAGCCGTCACATTATGTAGTTTACAAAAGAGTTATAGAATACTAGTATATGTTTCGAATGATGTCCATATTTGTTGACGAACATATCAAGCTGCCACTGCCACCCACACAGATCGATAGATTAAATTTTGATCTGCATTATTTGTCTGAATTTAAGGGATTAATTAAATTACATTTGAAAAAGAAGCGAGTCTTGGTTACGTCAAGGTTGTTGAAAATTGGAATGAAACCAAAATCGTAATCGTAATCGTAATCGTAATCGTAATCGTATAAAAGCAAGCAAGGAAGGGAGAGATTTTTCCAAAGAAAATGCTGTCGATGCTGACAGAGAAAGCAAAACAAGATAGTACCACCACCACTTGGAAAAAAGGTCCCACGACTCGAACACGAAGCCATCACTTGGATAAGACACGTTTTGGTATTTTACGTTTCTTCCGTCCCTCCGCCAGCGGATTGTTTTGCCTGCTGTTTTCTTCCAACAGTTTCTGGGTTTTTTATTGAATGCTTCCATGCACTGCATTATTGGTCCCTGGACCCTGATGAAGCCGTGATATGGTATCCAAGCCTGCTTATTTTTCCAGCACGATTCAACTCTAAAGTCCGGAGTTTAGACCACTAATTTGAAACCTCAAACTCCCGAGTTTGGACACTCGAATCCAATCCCCGACACTCAAATCAAGTAATAAAAAAGGGGTGCCGATGTGCAGTTGTTTTACGTGCGCGCGGGCGATTAAAGAATGGTCCCAGACATGTGAGGAGACGTATACAATTTATATTGAATTGCACTGAGGTTTTTTGTATAAACATTTACATCTGTTTTAGTGCACGAGTGATTAAGTTGCGTACGATACGATATTGATTAGTAGTGAGTGACTCGACCATCTGTAACCCTACTGATTAGGGCAAGTGGGCAACCTTAATTATATGCCTAATTTAGTGGTGGGGTTCCATTGCTGTCACTATGAACAAGGTTCATGCTGGACTTTATCTTGAAACAAGATGGACATTGATTGAAAAATGGGTGAAGGGTTCTCAACTAACAATCTCCGAGGCAGTCAAAGGGCTTCCCATATAAGCTGATCATGAGAATTGTTGTATACTTAATCAGAGCAGACCCCACACGAACGGATCTTATTAATATTAATTATTATAATTAATAGATAGATTAATCAAGTGATAAGTAATTATTGGTGTTGGGACGGACGACGCAGACTGCGATGAAAAGGATTGAATGTGGAAGCCTAATCTTGGAGAGATTTTTTAGTGTGAACGGTATACGAAATGGTACATCACGTGTCATTATACAAATGATGGAATATGTGTGCTAAAAAGTTAATAACTTAAAAAATAAAATTTCTCACCACTTTTATTAAAACACGTGGTTCCTATCACAACTAAAAATTTCTCCTAATCTTGAAATAGTTGTTGTTTAGTGCTAGTATATTACTATATTTGCCACTTGGATTTACTAGAAATAGGGTTTAAGATGCAAAGACAAAAGTATGCCACCAACAATTCAACAGAGACAGACAAAACGTGGGACTCGGACTTGTCTGTTTGTCTGTCTCCTTATTGATTCTTTCTAGTGGGTGATACTGGTTATGCAGTATATCAACTTACTGTGTTTTCCGGGTTACTCACGAGAGAAACGTACCTACATTTCGAATGCCAACGTGATTGACTTGAGGTGATGTCACTGTCGCATTTCAAATGTGTGGAAGTTCTCGTCTTTTAAACTTGACCCGGATAATATTTTTGCCAAGGCAATGCTGTCATCTGGAAGAGTTTATCTTATTTTTCTACAAAGAGCATGTGTGTTCATTATGTCATGTCGAAGAAATTATCACGGCATGGGAGCTTAGAAAGCACATTTGAAATATAAACATGACACTGGGTGCTTGCCTGCTTGGATTGGCTGGCTGGTCTAAGGATCAATTAGTCTAGTATTTTGAATTATAAAGCCCATTGATTAGGTTGGCCTTGCTGTTCGGTCCATTTTTACTACATTGATTGATACTTAGTAACTTGTTGAATTTAAGACATTTCATTTACAAATAAAGATAAATGTCACCAATAGTGTAGACCATAGTGCTAGTTAGTGATAGCTAACATGTTTTGTCAGAAAACAACATGATATTTCCAAGGACATTATTACAAAAAAATAATCTACAAACAACTTAGATACGTCACTACAATTGGTCGGTCACAACTAATTTATTGAACTCATAAAAATGTGTATCTGTCTGTTCTCTTTAATCTGATTTATTCATATACACTGCACCAACCAAATTATCATTCTTCTGGAGTACATACGTTTTTTAGGTCAATCTTCATGGTTCATACTTATGCAAGAAAAAGAAAACATAAAGTGAGAAATGAGCTGCAAAAAAATGACTTAATTAAATACATAATTCAAAATATTAATTTATTACACTGAAAAATGCATCTGAAGAATATATATTTGTTACATAATTCAGATTACGTCAAATAAATAGATATAATTAGATATGTCTCCAAGGTCTTTCTGCAAGGTTCACACATTCACTGTATCTATAACAATCCACCAGATGATCATTTGTCAACCCTGCAGCCTGCATGAACGAGTACACGATCACCGGTCCAACGTATCGAAACCCTTTCTTGATCAAATCCTTGCTCACGGATTCTGCTTTCGGGGTCCTCAGAGGAACGTTTCTGGGGTATCTGAATCGGTTTATGACTGGTTTGTGATTCACATAACTCCAAATGTAGCTGCTGAAAGATCCAAACTCCCTCACAATCTGCATTGGTTAGATAACTAATCAAGATTAAGTACAATGTCAACAACTAATAAATAATTTATATCATGTTCTAGTTTTCTTGCTTGCCTTCAATATGCATTTGGCATTGTTTATAATGCACCTCACTCTGCAGTCTACCAGCATTATTTCTTTGTTGGAAGTTATTTCTGCAATCTCTTTCTCCTCCATTTTTGCAACTTTGTTCGGATCGAATCCAGAAAACGCTTCCCTGCGTTACGAACTAAAGCATAAGATTTATGAAATAGTACCCAGGGTTTTATAAATTCTAGGGACATAGCTAGAAAAGAACTAGGTTACCTGAAAAGCTCCCTTCTTTTCACAATTTCAGTCCAGTTGTGGTCCATCAACATACCAGACAGTGCAAGCAGCTCAAACAATTGACTGCATGCAGATAGATAGATTTATTTAATTAATAACCACTTATTTTTTTGATTAATTAGACTTGATCATAAGAGTCTCGATGGACTTACTTGTCATCGTATGCTGGAACTCCCCAGCATTCGTCATGAAACGCTACATAAACTTTATCTGTGCAATGAAAGAATAGGATCAATGCATGTCTGCATAAAACTCTGTATTTACTCCGGCAAAAACAATATTATTTTATTTTATTTTCTGTGTACAAATACAACAGAGTTACAAATACGACAGAGTGACATAATTTAAAACCCACGCGAATACAAAACTTTGTGTATATGTTGCATGTTGCGGGTTTGACGCAAAAAAAAAAAAAGAAAAACGAATAATTTTTTTTTTATTAAAGACACACACGATCCATTGCCACATTGTAGTAGGCAAAGAATTATCTAATATGCTCTAGAGTCGATAAAATGTTAAATGCCTCGCATATGTTGTTGTCATTTGTATTATTGTCTTTCAGAATATATATGTTAATGACTTACATGTATCATTAGCCAACTACTTGGTAGTGATGAAAGCCCTTATGACTTTCTTGTTTATGAAGTTTACGATCATTTTCTATAGATTCCACGAACCAACTCCTACGACCATTTTTCCTTTCCATTTTTCTCCAGAGCAAAGTCATAAACTTTTTTTTTTTTTTTTCAAATGATGAAAATAGGAAAACTGGAGCCCCATCAGGGACCCTGATGAAATTGAAATGATACAGTAAAGATTAGCATGGGCTATGTTCAAGGATGATGTACATATGTAAATCGAGAAAGCATGAAAATAGGAAATGAAAGTTTTCTGCAGTATTTGATGAAACATTAATAAAACTCACCACTATTCTTTGTTATCCAATTGCACCTCCTCAACTCCCCATCATTAGCATCCTGAGCCAGACTAATCTGCTGCTGGGCAAGTTTAGCCACTGGAAAATTATACTCTCTTCTTGGAGGTGGTGGTGCAATGAAGCGGAACGCCGCGGAAATCTTCTGATCCAGTGGAAAGGTAGAATCGGTGAGAGAAGAATCATACGAGTTCTCCGACAAGGAGAATGACAAAGATGATGATGAAGATAGGGATAGAGATGAAGTGCTCTTGTGAAGGCCAATTGGGTAAATTCGCTTGAGGTGTTTAGGGTTACTGTTCGTCTTCTCCCTCTCCTTTACAACTTTGTTCTTCTCCAGAAGTACATGTCTTCTTAAAATATTTGCTTTGGACATGTTACTTGCAGAGAAGATGTAAGGAAATAAATAGAAATAAATAACTTAACTTAAATGGAGTAGATATGTTGAAGTGGTCTGAGATTTTATATAAGAGTTTGTATGCTTTGAGTTGGTTGGTGAAGTGTGAGTTTCATGGATAATTGTGTGTCGCCATTTTTCCTCCTTAGTTTACAAGCAAAATCAAAGATTATAATATCGTAGAAACAAATAGGAGACGCAAAACCTTAATTTTCTTTAAAAGGGTTTTGAAATTATTTATCCCCCTGTTATTTATAAAGATTACCTGAAATATTGAAAGAAGAAAGTAAGAAAAAAGCACTCTTGTGAGAATAAAGGAAACAGTTGACCTAATGGAGCTACTTCTTAAAATATGCTTCGAGATATTGATAAGCAATTCTCTCCTTATCTCATATGATTAATTAAAGTTTCTAAGGATATAGGGGATTTGCTGCTTTGCCAATAATTAGGTGTTCTATAAAAAAAATGCCAATAATTAGGGGAATATGCACCAAATAGAAACCACTAATTTTTTTAAATTAAAAATTAAACTAGAAAGACACTAAACAAACAATATACCGTACATAAATCACAAGTTAGGTCCATTTTTATTGTCTGTTTAGTATCATATTGTACCATTTTTCTCAATTGAAAAGTTTGTATAATAATTCTATTTGTGCACTATTCCCTTATAATTACCATCCATTTAGCAAACCATGAATCTTTCATGTCATCACATTACTTTGTGCTTTCATGTTGCCAATATATCAAATATCTCCTTTTTTCTGAGAAAGGTGAAGATTGAAAAGTGCAGTTTCTAATGAAAGAGGATTAATGTATTCAAAATCCAGGGAAAATTGTTTATAGTTGTGGTGTTTGTTTCAGAGAGCAAGCAAGTCATGGGTGATGGGTCCATGCCATCCTTAACTCCCACTCCTGTTTCTCTCTGAAGCTGAAGCTTCTGATAGGGTTTGAGACTTACTTGTTGCCTGCACAGAAAAAGATATCCCATCATCCATCCAAAGCTTCCTACTCTCTCACTCTCTCTCTCTCTATTTTCTTCTTCTTGGGGGTTTGCTTGGGACGCAATCATATGATTATCCATGAAGCAAATTGGGGAAGTGAGCTTGCCTTAATTTCTGGAGTCTTGGATGCTTTGGAGCATAGAGAAAGTTATTAAGGTGGTGGAATTTTTGATCTGATTTCATGGTTTCATAGATTTTCTCTGCACGACATTTGTTTGAAGACGGATACATCGAGAAACTCTAATGTATACATCGACATGGGTATAAACTGACTCGTTGGAACTTTAATTTTGGATTTTAGATTTTAGGTTTGGATCTAAAAAAGCTAAGATACGAGTGATCAATTCCGTCAAGATAAAAACATTCAATCTAAATTGTGTACGGTTTTAAGTAACAACTAACAAATGAAAACCTCCAATCTAAATTGTGTATGGTTTTACTTACAACTTACAAGAAAAAATTAATACGGAATACCATTTGGTTAGGATTTAGGAATATAAATACGAAAAATTTAATACGTATTCACTTTCTAATTTGTCATATGAAAAAATGTCACGTGTTTTGTGTTTTTTGACACCCAAGAAAAATTAATAAGATGCCTATTATTTTTTAAGACAAAAAAATGTGTTAAAATATCATTGAATAAAATCAAAAGTGATTAGCCAAGTATTATCAATCGAAACCTTCCAGCTAAAAGAAATTATTAATAAATCACTCTTTGGTCAACAGAAGTATACGCAACGACGCCGTTTCATATGCTTTGGTAAGTCAGTTATCCTGCTGGCGGCGACACCCCTCTCTCTAAATTCTAATGCGGTAAAATACCTTCAAATTGCCGGGAAAGCCAACGGCTTCCTTAAACCCTAGCGCCTCCCTCCGCCGCGGTTCCATCAGTAAAGCTTCGATTTTGATCCAACCTCGAACCAATCTCTGGTCTCTATCATTTCTCTCAGCTTTCCAATTTTCCGCGGAACCAAACAGGGCTCCTGCCCTTTTCATGCTTAAACCCTAATCCCCAATTCCATGCTCCATCACATCCACAAATGGAAGCCCTTACATTTTCTACAAAAATCTCAGATTCTCGCTCCCCTCTCCTCCCTCATCTTCACTAAACCTTCGGCGTCCGCTGCAAAGTTCGACGACGAGCCCGCCGCCGCCGCCGCGATCCCAAATCCCAGAAACACCGTCTCCGAAGTCATCACCGGCTTGGGAATCTTTGGTTTGAGAAAATTCTTGGGTAATCGTTATTTTAGAACCATGGTCTCAAAGTTGAATCAGCCGGAGGTGGATTTGATTATTGAAAGTTTGAGTCTTGAGAGCTCGGATTCGGCCTTTGGGTTCTTCAAGTTTTTGAGGAATGAGTGTGGCTTTCGGCATTCAAGGATTTCGGAGTTTATCGTTGCTCATGTATTGGCAACGAACAGGCAGTTTCAGGAGTTGCGTTCGGTTGTAAAACAAACGGTGGATGAGGAGGGTATGGTTTTTAACTACGTGTTTATCATATGAATTGTAGCTCATAGATGCAGTAATGAGTTCTTTTGAAGTCCTTGAATAGTTCATTAATTGATTTTGTAACTTATTCCGGCAAGCTAAACAAAAGAAAGAAATTGATGGTAGTTTTTTACGCTTTTTTCGTTAACATTACTTACCTCATTGTGGTATTTATAGTTTGTGATTTGTGATAGGCCCTGGTTCTGCACCTTCACTTTGTGAGCTGCTCTTGTATAGATTCAGGGACTGGGACTCAAGTAGTGTGGTGTGGGATATGTTGGCGTTTGCTTATTCGAGATCTGAAATGGTTCATGATGCTCTGTCTGTTCTTGCTAAGATGAAAGATTTGAATTTGAAGGTTTCGACATCAACCTACAACTGCCTGTTGCATAATTTGAGGCATACAGATATCATGTGGAATGTTTATAATGAAATAAAAGATAGTGGAACTCCAGAGAGTGACTACACTACGTCTATACTTATAGATGGACTATGCCAGCAATCCGGCCTGCAAGATGCAGTTTCTTTCCTCATGGATGCTGAAAGGACGGAGACTGGGCCTTCAGTTGTTTCATTCAATACCATCATGTCTAGGTTCTGTAAATTGGGTTTTGTGGATGTTGCAAAGTCATTTTTTTGTATGATGTTCAAGTATGGACTAGTTCCTGATTCGTACAGTTATAATATTCTGATTCATGGGCTATGTGTAGCAGGTTCATTGGAAGAAGCATTGGAGTTCACTAAAGACATGGAGAGGCATGGGGTACAGCCTGACACGGTAACTTACAACATTCTTTGTAAGGGGTTTCATCTACTTGGTTTGATGAGTGGAGCTCGCAAGGTCATTCAGAAAATGTTGGTTAGAGGGTTGAATCCGGATCATGTTACATATACAATTATGATATGTGGGCACTGCCATGTTGGCAATATTGACGAAGCCCTTAAGTTGCGAAAAGAGATGATTTCTAGAGGTTTTCAGTTGAGTGTCATTGTATACAGTGTACTACTCAGCAGTATGTGTAAAAGTGGACGAGTAGAAGAAGCATTGAGATTGCTGTATGAGATGGAAGATGTTGGCTTGGAACCAGATCTTATAACATATTCTATCCTCATTCATGATCTATGCAAGCAAGGAGACGTACAAAGGGCCAGCGAAATATATAGAGAAATGTATATGAAGAGAATCATTCCCAATTACTTTGCACACCGTGCTATGCTGTTAGGTCTGCGTGAGAAAGGGGATATATATGAGGCAAGGAAGTATTTTGATCATCTGACGACAAGGGCTGTGACAGAGGACATTGTGCTGTATAATATTATGATGGATGGGTATGTAAAACTAGGTAATGTTGCAGAAGCGATACAATTATATAAACAAATAATTGAGAAGGGATTAAATCCCAGTACTGTCACTTTCAATACTCTTATTCATGGTTTCTGCAAAACTGGGAAACTAGTGGAGGCTCAAAGGATGTTGGATACCATCGAGCTGCATGGATTGCTACCAAGTCCAGTTACTTATACTACTCTTATGAATGCTAATTGTGAACAGGGAAACATCAATGGCATGCTTGAATTGCTTCGAGAGATGGAAGCGAAAGATGTAGAACCAACTCATGTATCTTACACGGTAGTTATTAAAGGACTTTGCAGACAGGGGAAGCTGTGGGATGCTGTTCACTTAGTTGAGGAAATGTATGCCAAGGGCCTAAGCCCGGATCAAATCACATATAATACAATCATCAAATGTTTCTGCAAAGCTCAAGACTTTGAGAAAGCTTTTCAGTTACACAACGAGATGTTAATGCATAATCTTGAGCCTACTCCTGTTACGTATAATCTCCTCATCAATGGTCTTTGTGTATATGGTGACCTAGAGGATGCTGACAGGCTACTGGTTTCTCTCGATGACAGCAATATCAATTTGACAAAAGTTGCCTTTACCACGTTAATAAAAGCACATTGTGCAAAGGGTGATGTATATAGGGCCATGGGACTCTTTCATCAAATGGTGGAGAAAGGATTTGAAATTTCCATCAGAGATTATAGTGCTGTAATTAATAGATTGTGCAAAAGGTGTTGGATAACTGAAGCAAAGTACTTTTTCTGTATGATGTTATCTGATGGGATTTCTCCTGATCAAGAACTCTGTGAGGTGATGCTTAATGTTTTTTATCAAGGTGGTGATTTCGATTCAGCAGCGGAACTCCTTGCTGAGATGATCAAATTTGGCTTTCGTCCTGATTAATCCTGGGGAAAGTTATATTTTTTTAGAATCAGGAAATGTTGTTGTTCACCCTTGAGGAGCAGGAAAAGCATCTCAAACCTTTGTTTTCTTCCTCGTAAACGAACTCTCATCCCATTTTCAGGTAATGTTGTCGTCCACCCTACCCTGAGTTATATCTATAAATTTCATTTTCTTGGCACAACCAAATGCTAAGTACATTCAAGAACAATAGTGATCAATGAAGCATTCATAAACGTAGTTTCTTTTGTACATGATTATGATTTTTATGACTGCAGCAGAAATCTCAAATTAATTGGTTACTCTCTTTGCAGAGTTTACGACTTAGGAGCAAGGATGTTCTTGGTGAAGACCGTGTGGTGCTTTCCCATAGAAGCATCAAGCCTAAAGTTAATTCTAGTAAAGAGAAGGCCTACAAAGCTGAAAGTTGAAACCAAGAGTTCTTATACAAGAGTGCAGGCTGACCAGGATTCTTCTGCGCATGCAGTTCCGAATGTCAGGTGCTAACCTAGAGTTACCTTAAGATCCTTGTGGAGCCTCGGGAAAATGCTGCAAAAAAAAAATGATCCCATTGCTGAAACCAAGAGTTGTTCACTATCTACTGGAGGATTTGTGTGACAATCTTCTGGTTCGTATTTGAAAGATGAATGGGAACCATGTTGCCCCGGTGACAATGAGGGCAGTTGCCTTTTTTTCAACGTAACCCATACAAGAGTACCGGCTAACCATGTTGCCCCAGTGTCTGAGGCTCGCCTCATCAACAACCAGCAAGGGGAAGCTAGTTCCTTCCTTGAGTTCTTATGGAGGTTAGTTTCTTGAAGTGAG
>JAOTRO020000016.1:9841109-9851214 GCA_028566515.2 Pyracantha coccinea | reverse complement strand
TGACGTGCAAACAAAGTATAATTCAGATTTCAAAACGTATCTAGTATGAGTATTGTAGTGTGGGAATCAAATAATCAAATAATCAGTAAATTTTGGGATAGTCTAATACATCCGTTAGTCAAACTGTTAGTTCTCCCGTTAAGTGATGACGTGGCACCCATGTGGACAATGACTGGGCACTACGTGTCATTAAAAATATTAAAATAATTAATTAAGTATTAAAATAATAATAATTTAAAAAAAAGAGAGGGGGGATGGTGTTTTTTTTCCTTCTTCTTCTTCTTCTTCTTCTTCCCAGATTTGGCTGGTATTTTTTTTTTCTTCTTCTTCTTCTTCTTCCTCCTCCTCCTTCTTTTTCCTCTTCCTCATCCTCCTCCTCCTTCTTCTTCCTCCCAGATTCGGCTGGGATTTTTATTTATTTTTATTTATTTTTTTGTTCTTCTTCTTCCTCCTCCTTCTTCTTCATCCTCTTCCTCCTCCTCCTTCTTCTTCTTCCTCTTCCTTCTTCTTCTTCTTCTTCTTCTTCTTCTTCTTCTTCTTCCCAGATTCGACTGGGAACTTTTTTTTTTTTGTTCTTCTTCTTCTTCTTCTTCTTCCCAGTTTCAGTTTTTTTTTTCTTCTTCTTCTTCTTCCAGCCGAGGTGGAGAAGAGGTGTGTTTTTTTTAATTATTATTATTTTAATATTTAATTAACTGTTTTAATATTTTTAATGACACGTGGCGCCCAATCATTGTCCACATGGGCGCCACGTCATTACTTAACAGGAGAACTAACAGTTTGACTAACGAATATATGAGACTGTCCCAAAATTTACACTTTAGGTATGATTCTGAGACGAAAAAATCTTGATGTACTAAATGTTGAAAATCATGAAACATGAGGGTAGTAAACAGTCTTTTGCCCTAAAAAGCAAAACCCAAAAAGGAAAAACAGAAAAGAAAGATATTAACATTCGAGCCAAATTTTATCAGTTTTCTTCAAGAATCCAGACAGAACATGTATGCATGAGAGAGCTACCAAGGAGTTTCAGATGGAAAATAAAAATGCCTTGGTGCAATTTAATGTTTAGTCCTAGGGTTGGAACATTTCAAAATCTGGATGAAAGCAACAAAAAAAGGCCAAATAATTTAAAATAAAAAGTAGAGCCTCATTCTTGTGATTCATTACCATCACATTTAACGTTTGAAGATAAGTGCTCCATTCTTTGCTCATGCAGGGAAGCCCAGCTTTACATAAACAATCGGAAAATTCAACAATACTACTTTGGATTCTATGGGTTACAATATGAGAGGGATCATGACGAAATGGATGCTTGTCAACCAAGATATATGAGCAGGGAAAGCAGTCCTCTAGCATTTTAGCAACACGCTTGCTTGTAATTCTACTCCCAATCTGTTTGTAAAACAAATTAAAGGATTAAATAAAAAAGAAGAGAATATAGTTGCAGTTGGCATCTGTAGTACAATCCACAGGGTTCAAGAATATTACTGAGTTACAAATATACTCTTACAGCGGTAAATTTACCACTTGAGGCAATAAGAGTAAGCTGAGTGAAAGAGGTAGGTCGTGGACGCATACCTGAATAATCACATCAAAATTTATCCAACTACGCACAGAATCTGAAAGTAGAGCATGGTCAAGATGATCAACGAATAACAAATCATCTCCAATTTCGGGAAAAGAAGTCAGCAGCTTTCTCAATCGTAATCCTGACAGGATGTCAGCTACAACAGGCCACTGAAGGTGTTTAACCAAGAGAAGAACAGCCCACATCTCATCTTCTGAATGGATTGCACCAATTAGTAGAATCCCTTTATTAGTCCCTCTAATTAGATTTAGAATCTCTGACATTTTCCCACAACCATCATCATACGTGTGAGCACTCTCTACTTTAATATACTTAGTAAATGGCTCGGTGCTAGACATCCAAAAGTCTAATCCTTTTAAACAACTCGTCATCCATTTGCCAGGGCTATTTTCCAGTGGCTCCCTGAAAGGACAGTTGATATGAACGGGGCCACATGGTGACGAGGTTGCCCAATGTACAGCAGAGTCAAGTGTTGTAAGTACCATCCTTGCTGAAATATGATCGGTGGCTGCTGGAAGGCTGAAGAAAAACCTCACAAAAGAACCAAAATGGTTTACCTGGAATACAGATTCAAAAATGTCAAACTAAAGAGTAAACTTAAAGCACTGTTAACTAGCTTTTCATGCAACTTCATTTTGGCACCAACTCAACATTACATGTTTTTTTATTTATTACTTTTAGTATTAGACTCAAATCCTTCATTTTCCATCAGTCTCTACTCATGCATTGAATAATTTACAACTGCAAGATGTACTCGGATAGTATATTACCATGGAAATGCATAGTCGATCAATTCCAGGAGTATTATCCGTATAGCACACACAAATACTACATAAATGTATGCATATTTTTATTAAAAAGAAGCCATACTATTAAACAACATGCATTTTCCATGAAACAAACTACTGGAAAACTCAAATTAAGTTTTTCTATGTACCTGATTGATAGCTTGGTTTGCTCCAGCATCATGCAATTCTGCAGGACGGTCAGCTGTGAGCAATAGGAGTGGTACAAAATCTTGACTAGCCTCAACAACCTGGACATATATTGAACAACACTTGTAAAACAACAATGAATGAGAAGACAGATAACTATTTATGAACGATGATGAGTAAACTCACAGCAGGAAGAAGGTTTGAAACTGCAGTTCCAGATGACGTTATGACAACAGCTGGCTTCTGAGATCCTCTTGCATAACCAACAGCATGAAATGCAAGTGAGCGCTCGTCATAACATACCATACATGTAATAAGAGGATGAGTGGATGCAGCAACGGCAAGAGGGGATGATCTTGATCCTGGAGCTACACAAAAATACTAGAACAAAGATGAATGAATCAGGAATACATAAAACATACAAACGTAGAAAGATTTAAAAATAGGTAATCTCACTGTCAAACCAAGTCGAGAACATTCTTCAATTATAAGTGATGCCCAAACAGTATTGATGTTGGCCCAATCTTCAACTGAGTAGCACATTTTATTGGCATGGTCCAACTGATAGTAGAAAAAGACACAAATCCTGAACAATATTCACCCAAGTTTGTTCCCTCCAACAATTTCAAAATAAAAACTCAATGTAATGTAATCAACTAAAGAAGATCTTTAAGAATAAAAAGTGTGTGGCGTGTCTTCTTCCAAGCAATTATGTATTCTACTACAAGTGTTCATAAGCATACAAAGTTCATATAACCGTATGCTTTACTGAGACGTACCATGTTGCTAGAAACTGCAATGGTAGGTGAAAGCTTGATACAAAACTGGCAGGAAAACGGAGTCTCTTTCTGCAAAGCAGTAAATGATATTAACTCAATCAGCCTAAGAATGTTTCAACTGAAAAAAGTAATAAAATAACAGTAGAAAATGAATATTTACCAGGACAGGGGGGATACCAGCATCGTGATGTTAGCCACAACATATTTTCCACTTGATGACAGAGTGTTCATGTATACCTACAAAATTTTGTCATTCAGAAACTAGACAAAAGAGAAACAAACTGTTTGTGAAATAAATTATGAAAAATCTTGATCTTCATAGTTCATACCATAGGAACATTTACATCCTCATGAAGCTTGAGCTTTCCAAGAGTACGTCTTATATGCACGGAGTGGGAGTTCTTTGGCATGGGCCAACAGTGACAACTAGCCTGAAAAGGTATAGCGTAAACAACATGATGAGTACAACTTAAAGTTGTGACTGGTGCTTTCAACTACATATAAAATCAGGAAACGTGATTTTTGGGGAAAGAACTAAATAGCACAAGAGTGGAAAAAGGAGAGACAACAACCACAGGATACCTGGTCGAAACATAACTCAAAAGAATGAATGGCTTCCACAAATGTACAAAGGGAAGAGTCACTCCAAGCAATTGTTGCTGCTAAAACAGAAGCGCCCTCGTACTCATGTAACTCAATCTGTAAGGCAATATTTGTAGGTTAAATAGTAGTATTATCATGCTCATACCGACGCATTGAACAATCAAACCAACAAGCATGCACATTTACCTGAGGAACGAAAAAGTAGTAAGAACCTGCTTCATGTTTTATGAAAGATGACTGGTGGTCGTAATTAATATCCACCAAACCATAAGCCATTACAGAGGTTGATTCATTTGAAAGATATCTACAAGAAAACTATGCATAAGTAAATTATACTACATTATCATACAACGGTGTTCAATTGACAATACAAAAGAAAGACAAGAACTAACCTTTTGACCGAAGAAGAAGATGATGAAGGTGCAAAGTGAACCGCGGCACCAATTCCGAAAACTCCTCGAGTTTCATTTGCATACAGCGACTTATAACTCGGGTTTTCGGCATCCTTGCCCATGAAAAACAGAGGATAAACCGCAGACGTCTCCGGTTGACTGCAAAACCAGTTCAAGGCTTTGGCACTCGGGGGCACGGCCACCTGCGAAATTCGCCGTCAAAATCCACAATTCAATTCACAGTGTACGAGAAACCAGTCAGAAACCCGAGATTTTTAATTACCTGAAACCTATGAATTCCGGTACAAGTGGAAGGAGGATTGAGCTTCAACTCCTCAACGGCCTCTCTGATCTTTTCAATTCCTTGCTGAAGAGTCAAAGCCGGAGGCAGCGTCCGCGTGACGCCGGTGTCGATCACCAAGTCGCCGTCCTCGGCTTCCGACACTTGGCCAACTTCGATCGCCGGGCCGTCGAATCTTACTCCTCCAACGGCCTTAAAAACAAAAACAATACGAAATATCAAACAAAAGTTACATGATTTAAGTGACAAGGAGAATGGGGAGAAAGTTGACCTTGGAATTAGGGTTTGGAGGGAGACGAAAATGGCGGGATCTTGGGTTAAAGAAAGGGAAAGGCGGTGGCGGTGAGGGCGGCATTGTGCGCGGGAGAGACAGAGACCTCTCGCAACATCGGAAAGAGAGAGGATTTGTGAGTAATAGCATCGAATTTGAGAAGGAGCAGAAGAAAAAGGGAGGGAAGTTTCAGAGAGAGAGATACAGACAAAGAAGAAGAAGCAGGTGGAGAGGAAGAAGAGGATAAGGAAACAGTTTCTGTTCTGGTGACCGTTATAAATTTGCATTCAAGAGGATGTGGGCTGGATAATTGGGCCTATTACGGGGCCCAACTTAATGTCGGTGATCAGTTGGATTTTTGGATGGGTGAATTTTGTATGCCATTTTGGTCACGAGAGCACGATCGGTGTCTGCATGCCTTTTCACGCAAGGTATCGGCTCTCCGGCCCGACAAAAACATGTTCGTCATCGTCAAAGCATTCCCCTCCGGCCTCATACTTGCCACGGGACGGGGTACGTACATGCACGTTTTGCCCGACTCGTTTGATTGCTTGAGGTCCGAGTGGTTCCCCGAACATCCGTGGAGGGAGTTTCCATTCACAACGTTCGTGGAATTGCTTTCGGCCACGCTCACTCTCGCGGTGGACTCGCTTTCGATGAGTCACTATAGGAAATATTTAGTTCGTGCAGCTCGCAGCAGAGAGGAGGAGAATGGCAAAAATATATAGGTCTTCTCAAATTGTTGAGATATCGTGTTGTCGCACAAGTAATTGGTGTATTTTTTTTCTTTTTTCTTTTTTTGTTACAGGCTCAAAACTTTTGATCATTTGAACTGCAATCTAAATTTGCCTAGTGCATTCAACTAAATTAAATCTGTTGATCGAGCATTACTTTGAAACTAAGTTAGGGTTTGAATCATATTTAACTGAGTTGGAGTGTTGATGCATGCAGGTATTGGAACTAGGGATTGTAGTGCGCGCTGTAGTGATTGGATTATCAATGGGGGCATCTGATAATCCATGCACAATCACACCACTCATTGCTGCCCCTTGTTTCCATCAATTATTTGAAGGTCTGGATCTTGGTGGATGCATAGTACAGGTGAGATCACCCAACTAATCTACCATCCCTTGTATAATTAATTCTAAAACATGCTTCAAATTGATGTTGCTTGCAGGCTGAATATGGTATCAAGATGAAAGCAATAATTATGTTCTTCTCAGCCACACCACCATTGGGGATAGTACTAGGGATTGCACGGTCAAATATATACTGCGATGATAGTCCGACGGCTCTGCTTGTGGTGGGGATGCTAAATGCAGGGCTGCTCAAGTATATGGCGCTGGTGGATCTCCTAGCAGCTGATTTCATGGGGACTAAACTGCAAGCAAACGTGAAGCTCGAAATATATATAGTCTTATTTTGCAGTTCTTTAAGGGGCAGGAGGAATGTCAGCAATGGCCATATGGGCTTAGCCTTGCAGATCAACGATAATGTCAAATAGATTAATAAGATAGAATAGGATCGTGCTAGCTTGTTAGCTGTTTATGTACCAATTGGCTGTGATATATCTGCACGTACAGTCGAATTAGAAATTTTGAGAATTTTAATTTATTAATTTTTCAATTTTTACTTGGCAACGAGTTTGCATCCTTGCATGACATTCTCCTAAAATCTCTTAACCAATGAATAAAGGAAGTTTAGGTTTCTCCATAAAACCAATTGATAATATGGGAAGTAGCTCAACTTACTTATATGTTCATGTGAGGTCTCTCCTTCCATCAATGTAAGATTTATTCTCAACCCGATCCCTCGTGTGTGGTGAATTTTCAAGCCAGATACGTGGACAATACAAACAGTTTATGTGGCTATTGAGCTTCACACATAAGATAACCTGCTCTAATATCATGATAGAATCCATGAAAAAAACCCTTGAGATCCGATCTATAAAGCAGTGTGAATCTTCGATAGAAATAAAAGAGTGAACGGAGAGGAACTAAGCTTCTTTTCTTACTGAACAGTAAAAGTTTGATTACATTATGAACTGGCTTATACCAGATCTACACACATAAATCACTAATTACTATTATCAATAATTACTTAACTTAAATGTCTACACTAATTAACTTGTTGAGCTGTCACTTGGTTTTCAATAAGGTGCTGAAGGATGTATGCGAACAATGAAAGGGGTTTGTAAGTTGTAACTCGGGAGTGTTTAAAAGCTTTTACTCTTACACCCCGATGCACTCGGAGTTCTACAGTAATATTTTGAATTCCCTCTCCCCCATTGTCGTTCTAATCACTTCTTGGACAACCGACCAATCTTCTTTTCCTTTTTGGTAAGAACTACCAACTAATTTTATAAGTTTGCCAAACCTAAGTGCTAATTAATTAACTAGTTCAGGGTTACTCAACTAAGCTGAGCCATTCGTTTCCAGCTCTAGAGAAATTACTATGGCCATTTGCATGAGTCCATGACTGGTTGATTATTTTAGTCTCTTTGCTGTCTTCTTGTTATTGGCCTGAGTTTCTCAACTTTCCATACAATACATCGTCATGAGTATGCAGTGCATGCTCTGAATTTGATAGCCTTTTCTTTTCTAGAACCAAAAGGGTTACTAATTGACTAGCACTAACACCTAAAAGTTAATGGATCCGAATTAAATTAGCAACAACTCCGGTTGTGGCGAGTCCGATATCTAATTGTTAGAAGTGAGTCATGTTGTAAAAATAGTTTTGTGAAAAACTCTTTGTTAGGATGTAAAGGTAAAAAAATCTCATATCGGAGAAATGGACGACATTGTAAGGGCTTATAAGGTGTTGAGTCACTTCTCATTTGTTTTTAAAAGATTATAAATTTATAGAATTTGGCTAAATGATCAAGAACTTTAACTAGAATTGATGGTTTTTATTGTTTAAAATTAATGAGGAGTTCTTGGGATTTACACACTATGTGTGTTTATTTATTTTCTAATTTTTACGAATTTCTTTTTATGAGAGTATAAATTAATAAAATTTGGCCAAGTGATCAAAAACACTACAAAACAAATTGTCATTAGCGAGGGTCAAATGTTGTCGGAAAAGGCGTTTTATTGTTGCAAATACTTAATTTTGACGGAAAAAAAGGCCTCACTGTGCGTCAGAAATTGTCCCATTAGAATATTTTTTTCGATCAGCCATCGAAAATACTTTATTACCGATGCACAAGACTTGTCGTTAGTAGTTAGTTTTTCGTCAGAATAAAAA
Source organism: Pyracantha coccinea (assembly GCA_028566515.2). NCBI lineage: Eukaryota > Viridiplantae > Streptophyta > Magnoliopsida > Rosales > Rosaceae > Pyracantha > Pyracantha coccinea. The sequence continues at coordinate 9,843,099 of JAOTRO020000016.1, read as the reverse complement.
ATTGAAAACGACAAACTTTAAAGTTTAACCAAAAATGGTGGTTTATGATGTTTAAAGTTAATGAGGAGGTCATGCGTTCGAAATGCTATGTGTGTGTTTTTTTTCCTAATTTTTACGAATTTCTTTTCATAAGATTATAAATTTATAAAATTTAGTTAAATCAAGAAGTTTAATTAGAAGCAATGGTTTATATTGTTTAAAATTAACGAGAGGTCCTAAGCTCAAAATGCTATGTGCATGTTTATTCTTTACAATTTTTCGAAATTTCTGTTTGGTTGTTAATTTCTTTTTAATTACTAGCTAGTAGCTATGTGTTGTTTTTAAACATTCATTCCAGTTCAAGTCTAACCTTCAACAAAGAGTATTGCATAAACCAAATTTACAGATCATTGGACGTGTCACCAATAGGTTTAATTTAGTGCTCATTCATTGCTTATACATATCAATTAAAGACTCGAAACTATGATTATTTTTTTTAGTTCCATATTGACAAGGTTAGTAAATAAGAAAAAATACCTCAAAATTTACGTAAAAACAATTTAAATGTTAAGTAAAAGAAAAACAAAACTCATAATCTCTCTATTTTTAAGCCCGGGGTTTTTCGGTTCCCTTCTCATAATACAAAATAAATTAGTTTTTCCGTGTTTCTATATTATTGAGTTTGAAGTGTTTTTTAAATATAATTTTATCGTAGTCTTACGTGGGAAAACAAATAACATTTCTTATATGAAGTTAAGGCACATTTTTTAGTGTTGTCTCAGACTTCAAAAATCTTAGAACCGACCTTGTGAGACTTTCCTTGAATTTTATAATACAACTTCAACTTTCTTCATTCTCATTGTGGTTGGTGAATTAAAATACATATTGATCTGTCAAGAGGGAAATTAGTTGGAACTCCGAAGGGTTATTCGGTATTCCAACTTATCGTTTCCAATGATGCACAGTTGAGCCATGTACTACTATTAACATTAGTTAGTGGCTAGAAAGTTCGAAACTGAAAAATGCTATTAGCTAGAATCATAAACAAATCTGAAATCGTGGTTATAAATTGTCTCATGCTCACGGGTCAGACGTCACACAGAGTGAAAGATGGAGAGAAGTCTCATTCCAAAAATTAAAATTGGAGAAGACAACCTAACAGTGTCCCTCGTTACAACCAAGGGACGCTCATTCCACACTAGACCTTTTCAAAAGCCTTGCCTTTAATAAGTGGATTTTGTTTGCCTTATGAACACATATATACCACTTTCTTGTCAAATTGTTTTTTTTTTTTTTTTACAAACAGTCATTCACGTTTTATATTCTCTAAGTGACTTCTAGTTGTTAATGTATGTCAAATTTTGGCACATTATTATTATTTTTTTATATACTTTTGTTTATTTATTATTTCACATGCTAAAGACAATCGTTTATGTTTTATATTCTCTAAGTGACTTCTAGTTGTTAATGTATGTAGAAATGATTTAGGCACGTTATTATTTTTTTTATATACTTTTGTTTATTTTTTTTCATATACTAAAAACAGTCGTTCATGTTTTATATTCTTTAAGTGACTTTGAGTTGTTAATATATGTAGAAATGATTTTGGCACATTATTATTATTATTATTATTATTATTATTATTATTATTATTATTTTACATACTTTTGTTTATTTTATTATTAAGTTTTAATTATTTATTTGACCCAAATGTTAAAAAGCAACAAGAATACATGCATGCATAAATCACTTCTTTATCGCATATATAGCAATATATTCTTCATCTCTGCACTTATTTTTTTCTGCACGCCTCGATTTGTTTCAAGTCTAATAATATAATTTTAATCACTTTAACTACAAAAATCGTTGTCGTACTAACGATGGATTAATTAATTAATCACAATCGGTGGCTTTTATCCGCATGAAATTAAGTGGGATGGATTAATTAATTAATCACAATCGGTGGCTTTTATCCACATGAAATTAAGTGGGCCAATTAATATAAGTAATG
>JAOTRO020000016.1:9810255-9821713 GCA_028566515.2 Pyracantha coccinea | reverse complement strand
CCAAACCCCTGAATCCCCCACCCTCCTCGTTTCCTTCCAGTGCCCGATCGCCGCCGAGAGATGCCACGCCGTGGCCAAGCTGCTCACTTCTCACCAGATCGTCCCCCAGAGGGTCCTGATTCTCGACTCGGTCCAGACCCTCAACTTCCGAGGCAAGCTTTCGAAGGACGAGGCGGCAGCGTTCAAGCTGGAGACCACCGCGGAAAGAAAGGCGCCGTCTTTGAACCTTGAATATTTCCCCTCGGCCAGCGTCGCGGATGGGTTGGGCGCGGCGCTGTTGGCGGCGTGCGAAATCAAGAACATCAGGGCGGCGCTCTGCGTGACGTGGCCGCAGCTCGGAGCTTTGGTGCTGTCCCTGATCAGGTCCCATATCTTCCCAGCCTTTGATTTGGAATTGAGCATTGATTCTGGTTGTGAGGATTATGTGATTTTAGGGCAAGATAAGGATCGCCGTCATCCTTTTGATTCCGATTTGTATACTTGACATGTTTATTGAGTCTACTTTCTGCTTTCTTCCCTCATCTGCTTCTGGGTTTACACAAATTCTGAATTTTTTTTTCTGCAATTTGTATTGGTTGTGCGAATTTCATTTTTTCTGATATATGGATCAACCATTCAAGAACATGTATTGGCTTTTTATACATGTCGTCGTGTTATTGGTACGGGACGCTACTGCGGCAACCATAGGGTAGCCGTCAACTCGTGTCATGTAAATTATTCTCGCCAACCATATCCATAATTCATACACAAGTCTCTCCTCCAAATGGTTATGGTCCTCATTCTTGTTGCAAATTACATGTACGTATTGGTTCGATCTGTTTGTCGATTTAGGAGCTATCAGAAAAGTATCATTAGATTAAGAGAGCTAATTGACGGCTTAGCTTCAAATATGAACACATTACAAATTTGCAGATTCGGATTTATGGTATTTGAATACGTAAAGGTGAAACAAATCATATCCTAATCATGCACTTAATCACATATTAAGAAATAATCGTGAATGCATTAGTCTTTAAAGAAACAGTGACAAGGATGGCGTGCTAATCCTAGTTCTTTGCCCAAACAAATTGAAATTAGATTTTTCCGACCAAAACTTTAGTACAAAAAGATGAATAATTAAGACAAGATTACATACTTCACCGTTTAACCTAATCCACCAATGAACAAGTCCACGCCATATCAGAACGAGAGAAATAATCAAATCCTCAAATTTGAACTTTTTCTACAACTATCGATTTAATCTGCTGGACCTTTTCTTTTTCCTGAAGATGGTAAGCAGGAAGCCTCAACTAGTAACACGACTTTTGTTACACGAATACACTATTTGCAGTAGCGTCACGTACTAATAAGGTTATACTATTGAAACAAGGCATCACGATGACAGTGTACGCATCACGGTGTGTCATATAACTTGCTCTCCCCAAGGGAGTCTAATTACTGTTAAAGAATAAAGAGTTCTGTATAAGGTAAAAGGTAAAAGGGGTGAACGTTAGCTGTTATTAGGCTCTGTTTGTTGGGAAAAGCATGCGTTTTTTAACTCTTATCTGGAACTCCTGGCACGAGAATACCCACCAAACGGGCCAAATATTAGTTGCATCCTCTATTGGCCCCGACATGTCTTAACCCCAAATACTCAAAAGTCAAAACTCCTCATGCAGCATGCAATGCAAACATTTGCCTGCACTTTTCACACACACACACACATATATATATATATGTATATATCTCAGTCCCAACCATCTCTCCGACTCTCTTCAATCCTCCAAGAAAGACCTCGACCGCGACCGAAAATGCCTCCTTTTTCCCTTTGCTTTCGGCCCTTCGTTATGCAACTCTTGCTATTAGTTTTCGCCGTTTTGAGTACCGGCTTGTGCGCAGGTGACCCTCCGTTAACGTTGGACTACTACGAATCTGCATGTCCGACTGTGTTTGAAATTGTGAAGAAAGAAATGGAATGTGCTGTGCTCTCTGATCCTCGTAATGCCGCCTTGGTGGTTCGGTTGCATTTCCACGACTGTTTTGTTCAGGTTCCCATTTTTAAAGACTACATGATCACCACTGTTTATAGTTTCAAGTTTTTGTAGAATTCTTAAAATTTAAGAATCTCATTTGAGTTCTTGGATTGTGTAAATAGGGGTGCGATGGATCGGTTTTGCTAGAGGACACGATCACGCTGACAGGTGAGAAGAAAGCTTCCCCCAACATATACTCTTTAAAAGGTTTCAGAATTGTTGACAGAATCAAGAACAAGCTCGAATCCGAGTGCCCCGGAATCGTTTCATGCGCCGATCTTCTCACTACTGCTGCAAGAGATGCTGTCATTCTGGTACAAATTAGAATACAAACCTCTAATATATGTGTGTAAAGTTTTCTTCTAAAGCAGAGTTTTTATCCTTCATTCATTGTTCTTTTTTTCTTTTCTTGACCGACTAACTCACGTTCTAATCCACATCCGCTTCTTTCATTATTTTTTACTTTGTAAGTTGGCGAACACATGACTTTGGCCAACTCGCCTAACCCACACTTGCTTCGTTATTGTTTTTAACTTCCCAGGTTGGTGGACCTTATTGGGATGTTCCTCTAGGAAGAAAAGATTCTATAACCGCTAGCCCTGAACTCGCAGAGGCTAACCTTCCCACTGCAAATGAAGGTCTTTCGACAATCATCTCCAAATTTCTTTACCAAGGTTTATCAGTCAAAGATATGGTGACTCTTTCAGGTACTTAAAAAAAGGCTCAAATATTACTGTATGCAACCGTCACACGTGACCTTCCTCTCAAATCAATACATGTGACCATCGCACCCATAAAGAGTTCAACACGTGTATACGCACATGAGCTATTGATGCTAGCTAAATCTTTTGTATGCACAGTAAGAAAAATGTTGATCGTTTTGTGACTTGTGTATGACCATTCTTTTCAGGGGCTCACACAATCGGCATGGCGCGGTGTGAGAACGTAAGAGAGAGGATTTATAGCGGCGAATTCGAAGCAACTTCAGGAATCAATCCGCTGTCCGAGTCGTACCTCAACAACCTGAGATCGACGTGCCCGCCAGTTGGTGGAGTTGGGGACAATAACGTAACCGCCATGGATTACGTGACTCCCGAACTCTTTGATAAGTCTTTCTATCATCTGCTGCTGAAAGGGGAGGGACTGCTGAACTCGGATCAGGAAATGTACTCTAGTTTGTTTGGGATCGAAACGGGGGAGATTGTGAGGAAGTATGCAGCTGATCCAGTAGCTTTCTTCGAGCAGTTTTTGGAGTCGATGGTGAAGTTGGGAAATATTACCAATGATGAAAGCTTTGAGAATGGAGAAGTTAGAAAAAATTGCAGGTTTGTCAACACTTGAGAGCTGCAATTAGTCCTCATGAGAGAAGCCTCATTTGGAAAACCATATGTTATTTTTATACCAAGAAATGATCACAAATTTACATGTTTTTTTTTATGTTTGTAAGTTAATGGAAATTGATGTTTTATTGTGCCAAGTAAAAAATTATGACAGAATTACAAAAAACAATACTCCTTAGTCCTTACAGTGGGCCGAAAATTTTGAGTTTAATTTGTTAGGAAGTGATTTCAAAATGAATGAAAGTTTTTGGGAAAATGTTTTTGGATTTCAAAAGCATTTAGAGTGCTTTCTTGCAAGGAGCATTTCGAGTACTTTTCCAAATTTCACTTGCATTTTTACTAAGGAAGGGAGGAGGCCGATACTGATATGGTGGGAAGCAGAGGTCAGGATCGAGAAAGCATGTAGAAAACCTTCAACAGGTAAATAGGATTGTAGAAGCCTTACCCTTAGCCTTCATTCGTTCATTGAGAGCGTATAAATACATTTGATTACAAAGAATCCTATTGGATACGCGGTATTCCCATCTATATCTTAAACACGAGATGACATATATATGGTTTGGTTACAAAGGTGACGGATTGGATTGTAACAAGGACTCTTGTTTAACAGGTTCCAATATCATTTTCACCAAAAGCGCTTTCAGCAATTTTAAAAGCACTTCTAAACGAACTCTTATATGGTGGTTAGAAGCTTTGAGTCCTAACATATGAGTCTATTGAGTTTAATTCCTATAAAATGTGTAATTGTATCTATTAAACTCGCTTCACAGCATCAATAACATTTTTAGTTGAACTCAGATAGTCCAATTTTTAATTTGTTATATATGAGAATCAAACTCACACAAAGTGTTGTCATAAGGCGAAATATGGATCACGAATCATGCCATATTCAACCCCAGCTAAAAATTAACGAATGATCGTAAGATCCATGAAACCTAAAAATTAAATGCAATATATGGATACCTATGCAAGTAGCCAGAAATCGATGTATTACCGTTGGAGGAGAATTTATAGACCGGATTAAAAGAAAAATAAAAATACGAAGGAAACTTTCTCAAAATAATTAATTAATGAAATATAAAACGACCATTTGACCCTGTTAAGACTTTTGTTACGTAATAGTAAGTACAAATTCATGCAATTTCCATACTTCGGAAATTTTACACTCCAATAACATGCAAGTATCAACAGCTACCAAACCGAATGCGAATGTCAGTCCCCATTTCTCCATTGCTGGATTTATTAAAAAGAAAACTAATGAAAACTTCCAAAAAAAAAATTCTTTTAATGAAAAGTTCTTTTTGAAGGTATAATAAATAGTGTCAGTTAAAGGTAAAAAGTGATTTTTCGTTAAAAGTGAACAGTATCGAGACCTTTTTATTAAGACTCCCTTGATTAAACCCTAAAAGTTAGAAAATAAAATTACAAGTCGGTGTTGAACAACTAAGTCAGACCAAGAAATGTTGTGTAGCGTGTTTGTTCTGGTATTTTGAAAGTTGAAGCGAAGGAACTTTCTCAACATGTTCGCAGCAGCTACTTGGAAAAAGAGGAAAAGAAAGATCTTCGATCTACCGCCCACCTCATCTAGCTAGGGGGCTCAAGGTTTTTATATTGGGTAGATTGTGGAAGACGTCAAGGCGTTCATTCCATCAGTCCCTCAAGTGTCTTTTACCTGTATCTGCCGTCGAGCCAATGATGTGGGTGGCTCACAGGCTTGCTCGTTTTGGCCTCTCTGTGGAGCACTCTTGTGAGTGGTTGGAGTACCCACCTAGCATGATCGCTGATGTGCTCGTTGAGGATTGTTCCTCACACTGTAATTGCTTTTGTTATGAATGAAAATTCCCATCGCTTCACTAAAAAAAAAAAAGAAAATAAAAGGTTTTATTATATATTAATGCATATCCAGAGTTTCACGATGTGCTGGCAATAATTAGTTCAAATTCGCATTTGACGAAAATCGAACCGAAGATCTTTCACTTACAAGTAAGGAGGAATACCACTAGACAGTAGTACTGAGTGACAATGTTTTTTTTTTAAAACAATGTTTTTTTTTTTAAAACAAAGATGGATTTTACTATTTGGTCAAAACAAACATGAACCTCTAAAAAAACAAATCTGATCATATATCACACAATTCAAATTTGAGGAAAAAACAAAAATTACTATTAACACCTCATGAGGTTTATCGAGTCTTCACAAAACTCTCTCATGTTTAAAACATTATACTAACACCCGCTCAAGTTTTAATTCACTTCCACATAACCCCTTGAGTCAAAATTTTGTTAATAAATTAACAACTTTACCCTTATATCTAATTACTTAAACAATAAAGAAATATATTAGAAATTTTTTTTTTAAAAATTAAACATTTAAAGAGTAATTATAATATTGGCACCTTCATGATAGAGGTTTTGTAAAAACTCAATATACCTCAAAGAAGGTTTTCACAAAATTGTTCATATACATTACAATGACCCTTTTGAATTGGTCAAGTAAGAAAAAAAGAGAGCACTTTATAGGGTCATAGGTAGTTGACAAAGATTATTTGTTTATCTACAAGATTCAAATCCTATGTCATCCTAATAGTTAATTTGGTCTTGTAATCTTTTTTTCTTTTTTTTTTGAAAATTGTTCCTTGTTTTCTGTAGTGATTTGTACTTTATTAGAAAGGGCAGGAATACATATTGATTGGATGATTTGGTTCTTGCCAAAGTATCCAAAAGACCATATGCCCCATCATTGACAAACGAGCAAATTGAAACAAGTATCAATTGGTGGCTTGGATCCCCCGGGCCCTTTCTGTCATTTTCACTTTTTTTTCTTTATTTATATCTTTTAGTCAGCGGATGAGAATGTGAGTTATAAATTTAAAGAGCTCTCACTTTTTCGAATATGTTCTAATATGCCATTATTCCAATTCCCTGGAATATTTGGTTTTGGGTACTTTTAATCTCAACTTTCTCGAGTTTATCATCATAATCTGATAAAAGTATTGGGATTGATCATGAGAATATGTATTCAATTTTGCAATAAAGTTATTTGAATTTTACATAATAAATCACGTTTTAACACAAATTATGCGTTATTATTTCAATTCTAAATCGGCAAAAGAAAAAAAAAATTAATGTGCCAAAATCACTTTTCCATAATAAAATCAAAACTAACCATGTGTGGTAGTGCTAGCCATGTTACGCTACTACAAAGTTGTTCTTTATGGAATAAATGCATGGGCCATGGGTTGGTAATGATTGTGTTTGTTGTGTTCGAGTCATATCTGTTATTTTAACGGGTTATGTCGTGTCAAACTTGTTATTTTAATAGTTTCTTAACAGGTGACCTGATAACGACCAACGAGTTATATCGTGCCGTTTCGTGTCGGATTAACAAGTCATGCAAAAAATTGTCATGCCTAATATTTAGATCTGACAAACGATAACGAGTGATCTGATAACGATCGACTCTTTAATTATTTTTAACGGGTAATCTAATAACAACCCAACCCATTAACAAGTTGGTCCAAAACCTGTTACTTTCTTGTCGTTTGTGTCGGATTAATGAATCGTGTAATAAATTGTAAGGTTCCATGCCTATGACTGACAATTATAGAACAAATTCAATTGCAATGGGTCCCATTTAAACACTTTTTCCATGGAAATTTGGAGCTGCATATATAATCACCTAATTAACTAAAATGGCATTTTACATAATTAGCCTAGGATTCATCCCCTTTGGGAAGACGATGCAAATGAATATATGATTGTCTTCATACATTTTGAGAAGTACTTCTCAGATTGCGTGAAGCTGTGGGAATTTGCCAACTATGGAAAGGGGTCTAAATAGGAACCAAACTATAATTCTTGCCTAACCAAACATGTAGCACCAATTGTACACCACACAACCATATGAATCTTTGATTGAAATTTGGAAAAAGTACAAAAGAAACAAAATGTTAGGATTGTGAGTCATTATTATTCCTATGTTTCAGTTATTTATAATTGGATCAAACATATAATAAGAAACGGAAAACAACCGTTACTTCATGTTAAAATATAGGTTAAAACTAATAGTTTTGGGTTCTTTTGCATCTAAAAGAGAGTTTGTGTTGAAGAACATAAGTTATATGTCAGTGCTATTTATGTTTCTATCTCAATGAAAAGAATAAAGAAAAAAAAAACAAAAGCCAACAATTTATCCCGTGTCGTAACGCATGTTAAAGAATACAGACTAAACGGTAGTGTTGTTCACGTTTCTGCCTCAATTAATACAGCCAAAAAAATAGAAACCAGCTGCTTTCTCTTGTCTCACCGCGTGTTAAAACTGATACAACAATTATGTCGTGTATCAATGCATGTTAAAATTTATAGTTTTGTGTTCTTTTATGCTCAGAGTAAAGCTTGTGTTAAAGAATACAAACTAAATGTCAGTGCTATTCATGTTTCTCCCTCGATTAATAGAACCAAAAACATAAAACAACAGTTATCTCGTGTCTCACTGCATGTTAAAACTGATACAACAACTATCTCGTGAATCAATATATGTTAAAACTGATAGTTTTGTGTTCTTTCATGTCTAAATGTCAGTGCTATTCATGTCCCACCCTCGATTAATAGTGTCAGAAAACAAAAAACAACAACTATCTCGCTTCACAATTCATGTTAAAACTGATAGTTTTTGTGTTCTTTTGCATCTAAAATAAAGTTTGTGTTAAAGAATACAAACTAAACGTTAATGTCCTTCACGTTTTCTGCCTCAATTCACACAACAACAAACAAAAAAACAACAATCATCTCGTGTCTCAGTGGATGCTAAAACTAATAGTTTTATGTTCTTTTTGCATCTATAGAAAAATTTGAGCTAAAATTTCGAACCAAAATGTTAAGGTTAATCATGCTTCTCCCTTAATTTAAAAATAATAATAATAATTAGGATGCAATCATATCTCATGTCAAAACACATGTTGGACGAAGAGTCCCGTCATCCCTCTGTCAAATAGATGTAAAAACATTTCGTTTGAGAGGTTCGCCTAAATAAAACCTTCATGATATTTCCAACCTAAATCTCGTTTAATTTAAATGAAAAGTAATGAAAATGATTTAAAATTTTTGAGTTTTAATGATAAGAATAAAATAAAAGATAAAATGAATAATATCATGATTAACTTTTTAATATAAAAATATGATTTTTCTTTAAAGTAAATAGTACCGAACTTTCGTTAAAGTTTCTTAATTTAACGTGGTTTAGAAGGAGTTGAATTCTTTGAATTAAACATCACCAATATTTAATTAAACAAGAAATCGAAATTAATGTGTTTTATAAATATGCAAATGAAATTGAAGTATAAAATACGTTCTCCTCTCTCCGTCTCTTGTTAGACTGCTCTCTTTCTCTCCTCGATAGTTTGCAGTTTCTCAAGAACTCCAGAGGGATTTTCCCTCTATTTCCAGGAAGGAAAATATCGACGATGCATTAAATATTGCTGCAAAGCAGAGACCGACCTCGATAGCGTGGCCAGGCTCCTTCCGAGCATTTGTTGCTGAACGCACTTCGACTCATTGCCAAATAAAAGTGAGTCGGTCACTGCTCCCATCACCACAAGCACACACGTTGGTTTTCGTTTTGATCCGCACCGCCATTGGAATTTTTACTCAACAAATATTGGGTTTTGCTTCTTTTGCCATTGCAATTTCTGGGTAATCGTTTGTTTGTTTTTGTTTGTTTTATGATTCGTGCTGTATCGTAGCGGTTTGCTCTGGCAATCCTTGTTAGATCCACAGGGGGTGTAAGAACAGATTCTTGAGTCTGTTTTGTGATGATTTTGTTTTCTGGGCATGTTTTGTTTGGGATTCTGTTATGCTGGTGATCCTTAATTTAAGCTTTTGTGATGGAGGATGTTGTTTAGATCCTGTGTTTTTCATGAGAGTGCAAAAAAATGATCTTTGTGTTTAAAGTTTGAGTTTTTGCTTATGAGAGTTTTGGTGTAGTTCTTAAAACTCATGTAGTATGCCTTGTTCATTGGAGTCTTCAGTTCATATGGTTACATCCCACAACAAGGAATATTGTGGTTGTAGCAAGTTTAACGAAATCTTCGACAATAGTTTTAGGCATATTGTTGTCAAATTCTTGGTTCTAAGACTCACTACAGTAATTCTCACTATGCGAATACCCGTGTGATACAGACGTTTGTCAGTGCCTTCTTGGTTCATTAATTGGAGGCCTTCAAAACCGTGAGTTCCTTCAAATGTCTCTTGGTGCAAGTCACATCTTGCTAATGCTTAAATATTGCAATTCCTTAACTTTCACACGCCTTTTTCAAATATCTTAATTTACATCTGAAGTGCCAAGACAATCGGCATCCAGGAGTGCATCCACACATATGCATGTTACACCTCTTCGAGTGAAGAAGAGGCATTCTAGTTATGAAGAAGATTGTGGTGGTCACCTGCGATTTTAATTGTTACACTTTGCCTCTTAAGCTTGCACAATGCACACTTGAGTTCTTTAGTTTTCTCATTTTTGTCAATTGTATATCTCTTTACCTTTCTTTTTTCCTTTTGCCAACCAGAGGAAGCCAACATAAAAGTAATGGCTCAAGATATGTCTGGTGCTGATTCACACCAAAGACGGCAAGGCCTTTTAAAAGATCAAGTTCGATTGGTTAAGAGAAAGGATTCTTCTCATCACGAGATTGCACCAATCCAAAGTCCTTTGTCATTTGAGAAGGGTTTCTTTATAGTAATCCGTGCATGCCAGTTGTTGGCTCAAAAGAATGAAGGAATAGTATTGGTAGGAGTTGCTGGTCCTTCTGGGGCTGGAAAGACTATATTTACAGAAAAGATAGTCAACTTTATGCCCAGCGTTGCTGTCATATCAATGGACAACTACAATGATGCCAGTCGGATTGTCGATGGCAACTTTGATGGTAAATCATTACCTCACTTAGTTTTCTCTTGTTTTGAAGCTTTAATATATATGTTTTATCAGGAAGTACAACAATGAACACATACTTATGGTGCACAATGTTTTTGGTTATATAATTATTAGTGTTTCTTCTTATTTCTTCTTATATTTTTATATAAAACAGATCCACGTTTGACAGACTACGACACATTGCTCCAGAATGTCAATGATTTAAAAGCAGGGAAACCGGTTGAGGTTCCAGTTTATGACTTCAAGTCTAGTTCCCGCACAGGATACAGGTTGAATACCTTTCCTGCATAGATTAGCATATCCTTGGATTTCTTTGACAAATTGAATTATAGTATCACAGGGAAGATACGCCTTTTCATTTGTTACTCTTTGTTTTCTATTGCAAGTATTGTGTGGTGATGTTCTGAGTGTTTAATTGTTGGTCATGGATGTAGTGAATTGTGAATACTTTTGTGCTTATTGTACGTGGGAATACGAAGAAACAACCATCTTAAGAAGAAGATATCACTTTTCGTTTGGAGAACCATACCCTATATGTATTTTAGTTTGAAGCCTTTCTATGCTTCCTGTTGAAAACTTCAATTTTCGTTTTGGCCCTTTGTTTCATAAGTCAGGCCATTTTTTTATATTTTTTTGAATAACTGTTGGTTATTTTTGTATAATTAATAAATTTCTAGTTTTTGTGGTCTACAACTTCACCTTTCACGCTTCCTGGGTGCTTTGGATAGTACCTTGGTAAAATTATTCATCAAAGAGATTGTAGTTTGTACAACTTATCATATTTTTTTTGGTGTAGCTTAAATCTTATCTTGTAGAATGTACTGGTGACAGGACAGTTGAAGTCCCAAGCTCCCGTATTGTGATCATTGAGGGCATCTATGCTTTGAGTGAAAAGTTGCGACCTTATCTGGATCTACGAGTATCAGTCACAGGCGGTGTTCACTTTGACCTTGTCAAAAGGGTTTTACGGGACATACAAAGAGCTGGCCAAGAACCAGAAGAAATAATACATCAAATATCTGAAACTGTACTTTTCTAACCCTCCTTTATATCATTAAGCACTTGATAAGTTGATGCTTTTCCAGAAGTCTGAACTCTTTTGTCTACAGGTATATCCAATGTACAAGGCATTTATTGAGCCAGACCTTCAAACAGCACATATAAAAATTATCAACAAAT
>JAOTRO020000016.1:9798232-9810066 GCA_028566515.2 Pyracantha coccinea | reverse complement strand
GCTGTGTTTTCTGAAGATCACACAGAAGCAAAGGAGGAGACGTATGATATATACCTTCTACCACCTGGTGAAGATCTCGAAGCTTGCCAATCATATCTGAGGATGCGGGATAAAGATGGGAAATATAGTCTAATGTTTGAGGTTTGCCTTCAAAACTTGTGTCTGTATTTTGTTTGAGATGTGACAGATTGCATAGGACTTAGGATTAAATTTGAATTTAGCTGAATGTCAAAAGAGTCTCAAGCACTTGTGAGTTGTGACTTCAGAAAATGTCTTTGCATGGACTTACATAATCAGACAGTGTACTGCATATTTCAGGAATGGGTGACAGATAATCCATTTGTTATATCACCAAGAATAACTTTTGAGGTCAGCGTGCGTCTTCTTGGTGGACTAATGGCCTTGGGTTACACCATTGCAACTATCCTTAAAAGGAGCAGCCATGTATTCTCCAACGATGGAGTGTGTGTAAAAATTGATTGGTTAGAGCAACTAAATCGTCGATATATTCAGGTACTGGTATTTTCTGTTTAGTGGTTACTGAAGTTAAGAACCACTTAATGCTTAGATGCTTCATGAATTTTGTATGTCCTTCAATATGGACACTTGCTCATCTCATTTTTTTGTCTTGATTGCATGAATGAATGAATGATTATGGGCTGACCGCATCTGTTATTGTTCATTTTTTTTATGTTTAAAACTCTCATTTGTAGTTTATTTGGTAACTCATGTATATCTAAGTTTCTCTGCTTATTGACCAAAAGGTGCAAGGAAAAGATCGGGTAGTTGTAAGATGTGTTGCCGAGCAGCTTGGCTTGGAAGGTTCATACATTCCTCGTACATACATTGAACAGATTCAACTGGAAAAGCTTGTAAATGAGGTCATGGTATGATAACTACATCTTATCCTCCCTGTGTACTGAGTATCCGGCTATGATAAAGCTTCAAATTGTATAATGCCTTATCTTCCATCTGTATTCCTGATCTGATCATCTTGCAGGCTTTGCCAGATGATTTGAAGACGAGGCTTAGCCTAGATGAGGATCTTGTTTCAAGCCCCAAAGAAGCACTTTCCAGAGCCTCTGCAGATAGAGTTGCCATGAGAAATAAGAATCTCAAGAGGTATGATTCTTTTGTAATCCATGTCTAGTTTAGTTCTGTGTAACTCGGAGTTTAGATGTGTGGCCAATGCACCATAGTGAGCACATAGAAAGCCCAATCTGGCTGGTTCTTGCGTTTGAGGTTTGCCAACTGAGAATTGGGTCTATATTTTGTTCTATCCATATAACATTGTTCTCAATTGACATAGCAAAGCATTTATCTCAACTATTCAGAAAGACATCATTAAGCATAAACTCTGCCTTTTTGTTCATTTTCAATTCGAACGTTGCTGGCTGCCGTAATCCATTTAAACTGAATGTGATCTGAATTCATTTGACAGTGGTATGTCGCAGTCATATACAAGCCAACGGGACAAAAGTACATCTAAGCTTACCGGGTATTCTTCCAGCAGTCAAAGGTTTGATGAGAGAAACACAGAGTCATCAGCAACGCCAGCAAGCCAGGTAGAGTAACGCTTCTTAGTTCTTATCTGCTTTTGGCATCTAGAGCTCCAGCAAGTAAATATAATCACTCATCATTATTGCTTTTTCCTTCTCATTGCTATCGCAGGGAGTAGCTACTCAGCTTTCAGAACAAATGTCTTCGCTGAATGATAGAATGGATGACTTTACAAATCGAATCGAAGAGCTGAATTCCAAGCTGACCATGAAGAACTCTCCTAGCCAACAAAACATGGCTCTTCAAGCTGAAAACTGCAATGGCTCTGTTCCCACTTCTTATTTCATCTCTGGCTTAGGCAACGGTTCGTTAACTGGGGCGATAATGCCTAATTCTTCCTCTTCCTCACAGGTGACTGAGTCTTCAGTAGTGGAAGAGGTACTTTCATACTTATTCACCTCCTATCGAAATTCTTGCAGTTCCTAATTCTGAGGATTAACAAGTAACAACACGCGTATAAGTAGTAATGAAGCACATGATGATAATGTTTCCTTCTCGACTGGTTCATTTATCTTGTTATTTCGCCTTCTCATTTGTCCTCGGTATTCTATCAGATGTCAAGCGTTGCACGGGGACAACGTCAAATCATGCATCAGTTAGACAATCTCAGCAATCTTCTCCGGGATAGCATGGGAGAGAGACCTCGTCCGGTAAAAACTAACAGCAGGAAGAACATCGTAGCCCAACCCGAACCCTTGACAGTTCCTCTTGCAGTAACGCTTGCCGTTGGCGTTCTAGGAGTGATCATATACAAGGGTATCCTAACTAGGAACTGATGCTGTTTCAACATTTTATCAGACTCATCAACTTTCACTTTAATTTGCTTAACCTCTTTTTGGTCCCTCTTATGTTGGTTGCGGTTCTACCCTTCTGGTCGGGAGAGACAACATCTAGAGATGCTACGCATAAGCTATCTATCTAGCTTTCTGATCTCTGAGACTGAGAGTTTGTGGAGAAGGGTGCCTTGGCAATTTTGAAGTTTTGTGGGGCTGTTTTGAAATTTGCTAATTTTAACATATCCGAGGCAGATATTGAAATAGAGAAATTTCAGTTATTCAATCTCAGTGTTTAACTTTCGTCTTTTACTTTTAGTGTATAGATAATATCATTTGTTCAACAAAAGAAAAAAAAACTTTCATCTTGTGCAATTATTAGTAAATAAAAAAAACTTTCATCTTGTACAATTATTAGTAAATTCTTTTTAGCTTTTAGATCCGGTTCCAATTTTGACTTGTGGAATTAAATTGTTGACATTTCAAAACAAAATACTGTGCATAATTTGTTCTTCGCATATTTATGAGTGCATTAAAACTCAATTCATTCTTGATATGTGAGAAACTCTTCAATTTGGTTCCTCGTGTTAAAACTGAAAAATTATTACCGTTACATTTCATCAGAAAATTCAATTACTTTACAAACATGACGCATAATTACCACACATCTAATTACATGAGAGGTCAAACATAAAAAACGATTTTACTTTTTATTTTATTTTTCACACTACCTTTTTTTTAATGATCGAATTAAATAAATCAAATAAAAATTACATCATATCAAATGTGTGAAAAAAAATGTAAATTCTTCATCTACTATTTGAGAAGGCGAACCTTTACTTGTCTTCTGGTTTTCCTGCGATGCCGACTTCTAGAACCCAAAATAATAAACCAAACTTGAACAGCAACTGGCAACTGGCCGCGGATTTCTGTGCGCGCTGATAGAAAAGGAACTCGGAAATGAGAAATGATCCGAGCTCGAAACCCGAAAGTCTAAACTGAATCCCCAGATACATGCACTCCAAACCTCGACGCGCGACGCAGAGAGAGGAAAATTTGACATTTTCGAAAAGATAACAGGGCTGTGTCTCCTTCATATCCTTCTCCCCAGGTGCCTGACATTTCTCCTTTTCTTATGTTTATGTATTTTCTGTTATAAATTGGTTTTTTTTTCCCTTGTGTGAATTGCTTTCATTATTTCTCTATTCCAAAGATCTGATCCGTGACTTAATTGGGTTTGTTTGGATTTTTGAGAAATTTGATTGATTGGTCTGGTTTGGTTTGATTAAAGTTACAAGAAGAAAAAAAGCCAGAGAAATTAGTGTTCTTGGTCGATTCGCTTTATGAATACTGATTAATTAACTCTAATGGTGAAAAATCTGTAAATTTCAGAGTTGGAATTTTGTTTACATTTTCCTGTTCTCTTCTTCATAAACAAATCGAACATATGCCGGAAATTCGTGGGTTTTGCTCAAATTTTTATTTTGTTGTGGAAATTTGGAGTTTGATGTGTATAATTGTTTTGTGGCATTTTAGTTTCTGTGAATCCCTTCGATTGCTGATTGGTTTTGTTACATTGCTTTGTAGTCGATTGAATTCAAATATAGAACGAATGGGAGATTTTTCGGGTTGTGATTTGATAAGTAATTTGCCTCAGAGCATTATAGAGAGCATTCTTACGCGTCTCCCGATAATAGATGCTGTAAGAACTAGCTGCTTATCAAGGAAATGGAGATACAAATGGACTACTATCACTCATCTTTCATTCGACGAAAAATGTGTCACTCTATCCAATGACCGAGCTCTTGTTGAGAAAAGCCTCATAGATTTTGTTACTCGAGCTCTCTTTCTTCACCAAGGACCCATTCACAAGTTCCAGCTTTCGACTTCTTATTTGCAGAGTTGCTCGGATATTGATCAATGGATACTTTTCCTTTCGAGGAACGATGTCAAAGAGTTTGTTCTTGAGTTGGGTGAAGGTGAGTGGTTTAGGGTGCCTTCGTGCCTTTTTTACTGTAAAAAGTTGACCCGTCTGGAGCTATTTCGCTGCGAGTTGGATCCGCCTCCTTCTTTTAAAGGATTTTTGTGTTTGAAGAGCCTCAATCTTCATCAGGTTTTGGTTACTCCTGATGCAATCGAAAGTCTTATTTCCAGTTGCCCTCTACTTGAGAGTCTGGCTTTGTCGTACTTCGATAGCTTAGCTCTAAACATCCGCGCTCCAAATCTCAAATACTTGTGTCTTGAAGGCGAATTTAAGGATATCTGTCTTGAAAATACTCCGCTTTTGGTTGCCCTGTCTGTTGCTATGTATATGACCGACGACATTGCTGAGCACTTTGAGCAAAGTTCAAATTGCAATTTTATCAAGTTTCTTGGTGGCATTCCACTTCTTGAGAGGCTTGTTGGGCATATCTACTTTACGAAGGTAACATTTTCAGATGCTTTCATTTTGTTAATTCTTCCTTTCTTTTAATCTCGAGTAGCAGTAGCACATATATGTTTCTGACATTGATACATTCTTTTGTTTATTTCCTTGTGTCAAGTATTTGAGTATAGGTAATGACCTAGGAATTCTTCCGATTACTTACAATCGTTTAAAGATTATCGAATTATATCAAGTAAGTTTCGAAGATATGAATGAGATACTAGTTGTTCTTCGCTTGATTACGAGCGCTCCCAACTTAAAGGAACTTCAAATCTCAGTAAGTTATTGTGAACATGTTGAAGGGTTACCCCTCTTTCTTCTTTTGTTGACCTTTCTATTATTAGTTTTACATTTCTGTTAATAGTAAGGATTACTGCCACCATAGGGATCTTCAAATGCTTTAGCAGCAATAGAAGCATCCGACTTGGATTTCTGGGAGAAACAATGCCCTTCCGACTGCACATTCCGAAGGCTTAAAGTTGTGAAGATGACAGATATGTCTGGAGTGCCACATGAGATGGAATTCATCAAATTTTTGTTGAAGAAATCCCCCGTGCTTGAGATGATGAGCGTCACGCCTTGCGCGTATGTTTTGGAAGGACAGATGAAGATGTTGATTGAGTTGGTGAGGTTTAAACGGGCATCTCCTGAAGCTGAAGTTATCTTCATCCAAGATTAGGTTGGAGTCAAATTGTTTGTTTGAGAGCTGGCCTTTCAATTGTGTTGTTCTTGACAAATGACAATTTATTGATAGTTTTGTCTACAAAATTAGATGATCAAATGGAGTTTTTTCTACAGGGATTCCCTTAAAATTTAAGGCACTGCCGTCGACTGCCGTGGTTGGTAAGATGCAGCAAACACCAAACAGATAACTTAAATGCGAACAGAGCCGTTATCATCGTATAAACATTGCACCGTATTAATACAATGAGTCATATTTCTATGCTGCGGCAGAGATTCCCGAACACACCTGAGACCGATCGGCATACCAGCTCCAAACAGAGTTGAGGCTTTTATATTGCAGTCAAATATGGAACTACAATCAGTTCAATTACGCTCAGTTGGATGGAGTCTCTTTATAGGCGGAATATTTATGGGCAGTTCACAAGAGGGTGTAGAATTACTTGAACTCCATGTTGCGGGCGAAGCGTGAGGAACCAAAAGGGAGAGTGGACATAAGCAGGGGAAAGAGTGGAGCTGTAGCGTTGTAAAATCATCGACAGAACAATCTTCACTTCGGTGGTTGCAAAGTTCATGCCCGCGCAATTTCAAGGTCCCGCTGCAAAGGGTAAGAGTGCGGCTATGTTATTGGTAGTAGCTTTAGCAACACCTTGCACAAAGCGGTCGGGTTTGAATGGTTGCACGTCTTGCCCCCAAACTTCAGGCTCATGGTGGATTGCTAGAGTTGGGATGACCACTTAAAACATTGGCAGGAACAATGAGCTTTCCCAATCGAACCTCCCTATCGACTTTCCTCCCGATGGAAACAACCGGAGGATATAATCTTAGAGACTCGTTGATGATCGTACTTACTGTTTTTAGTTTGGCAATGCCACCAGGATTCGGATTTTGTCCGCCAAACAATTCAAGGACCTCCTTTCTTGCTTCCTCTTGACAATCGGTGTGGAGTGCCAGAAGAAAGACAGTCCAAGCAAGCACAGTATTCGTGGTTTCATGTCCAGCAAAGTAAATTGTCTTGCACTCGTCCACCATCTCGTCCACTGATATCCTCTTCTCGTCATTGGAATCGTGATGAGCCTTCAAAACTAATCCAAGATAATCACTCCCGAAGCTCTCCTCGTCTCCGATCGCCGCCTTCTCTTCTCTTTTCTTAATACTCTCTCCAATGGAGTTGTGCATTATTTTCTCTATTCCATCGGCTTCAACCTCGTTGCTAGTTATAGACAACTTACTGTGTTTGGAAGTTTTCCTTGTTCTCGAGTAGATGTCGGGATCGATATATAAGGAGAAGAGTGACTCTTTTCCTTCATAAGCGCTTGTTTGAAATCGTTTTAAAATAGCTAAAAACGGTATTTGAATTCAAACAAAAATTTTCTGAAAGATTTTTTAGTTATTTTAAAAACACTTTCAAACGAGGCATGATTCCAATTCAACATTTATTTAATACGATGCTAATGAAATTAAAAAAAATAAATTTTAGGTGTAAACACCATCCTCATCTTGTAAACTTACAAAAATTAGAATGAGAATTGAAGGTGGATCTCTCAACATTATTTTATTTGGAGCTTGAAACTCTTCCGGGCTTGGGCCAAGATAATGCGGCATCAACGATCCATATCGCTTCAAACACGTGGGCCTTCCCATGCAGCCCAAACTTGAACCCAAATCTTGCCAACCCTATATCTTTACTTATTTACGGTTGTGCCACTACGCTAGAGTTGAGTGGCGGATTCACTCTCTATTTATATCGCAGCCGCCTACCGTGTCTCTCCGGTTGAGTTGGAGGCGGGAAAATAAAAAAGCTATCCGGAATAAAATCTTTAAAAAAAAAAGGAAAAAGACGGATAGAATCATTTACTTGGAACCAGATTAGGGTTTGTAGGGTTTTCGGATTCGGCGATGGCGAATTTCAGTATTGTCGTCGACGGGGATCAGCAATGGCTGCTCAATTGCTTGTCTGCTACTCTCGACCCTAGCCACGAGGTTCGCTCGTTCGCCGAAGCTTCGCTTAATCAGGCTTCTGTGCAACCAGGTAGTCCCCCACCTAAAAATCCCATCTTTCAGTTTGATTTTGTTTCATTTCTTGATGTTGAGTCGCTGACGGAACCCTTTAGTTGCTTTAATTTTGTTTGGTAATTTGAATTCTTGCTGAAATGAGGATAATTGAGAAGAAATGATTTTTTTTTTGTTGGTATTTTTGGTGGAGAATTTATGGTGATATGAATTCTAGTTTGGAGGTATTACTGCAATAGGCAGTGAATTATGCACCTTTGAGGTTGATGATTTGGTTCCGATTCTAGTGGATGGAGCGAAATATATTGTTGCATTGTGTATGTAAATTCGCTGTTCTGTCTATGGATCGCGGAAGCATGTTGAAATTGTTTGATGGGTTTCTTGTTGTTTGAAGGTTTTGGAACTGCGTTATCCAAGGTTGCTGCAAACAGGGAGCTCCCGTTAGGATCGCGCCAGATATCCTTTTGTTATCATGGTTCTTTTCTCTCTCCATTGTGCTCATTATTTTCTTGGACAATAACAAAAATGTAATGAAAATTGGAGGTGATTCCTCCCTTTTTCTACTTGAAATATGAAAAAGATGTGCTTGAGTTGTATTTTTTCGTGCTGGATGCTCGATTAAAGTTCTCACCTGTAGCATACAGCTGGAATTATTTTTTCATTTCCTCACGTGTGAGACTTAACATACTTTTACCTAGCTGCTGTCCTTCTTAAACAGTTTATTAAGAAACACTGGCATGAGGGAGAGGAAGCATTTGAACATCCTGCTGTTTCAAGTGACGAGAAGGTATTTTCAGCAGTTGGCATTGCCAACCGCTTTTGTTTTTGTACTTATCTTGAAAGATTGAT
This sequence comes from Pyracantha coccinea, assembly GCA_028566515.2. Lineage (NCBI taxonomy): Eukaryota > Viridiplantae > Streptophyta > Magnoliopsida > Rosales > Rosaceae > Pyracantha > Pyracantha coccinea. Next base: position 9,801,765 of record JAOTRO020000016.1, on the reverse strand, counting down.
TTTTGTACTTCTCTGCATTCCTTATCTAATTAGGGGTTGCATTTCCAGGTAGTTGTACGCAGACTTCTGTTGTTGTCATTGGATGACTCTTATAGGAAAATTTGTACAGCAGTTAGTATGGCTGTTGCATCTATAGCAGCTTATGATTGGCCGGAGGATTGGCCTGACTTATTACCGTACCTGCTGAAGTTGATTAATGACCAAAATAATATGAGTGGAGGTAAGCCTTCTCTTATTCATGATCTGCACAATCTTCTCTCTTTTTGTCTTGCTGTCGAACACACACACATGCACTCTTTCTCTCTCCCCCCCAAATAATTCACATGACGCTTTCCAACATGAAAGCAATTAAAATTTTCAATTAGGAATTGCCTGGTGGTATTAAAGTAGTAGCAATCAAATATGCATTGCAATTGTACGAGAGATGATCAACTATCTCACCATAGAACACAAATATGCAATTTTATTTCTCTCATTAGGTTCTCAAGTAACTGGTTATTGCCTGGGGCAGCTGTTGAAAAGAAGTCTATTAAGTCTTTCGAACCTTTTTTGTAGTGGCTTTTTCTATTTGGAAGTCTAATAATTTTGTTGCTGAAGTTCAATATTTTCTCTCAAATTTTGTAGTACATGGTGCTCTAAGATGCTTGGCTCTTCTCTCTGTTGACTTGGATGATACAGTGGTTCCGACATTAGTACCAGCCTTGTTCCCATGCTTGCTTAAAATTGTATCATCTCCTCAGGTTAGTTTTTTTTGTTTGTCTTCTTTTCTCATTTATTCGAGCTGTTCTTATCACATGTGCTCCAATTCTTTAGTAGCTGCTTTTCACGAGGGTGTTAAAGCTCCTTCGTAGAATGTCTGTTACGTGAACATGTATGAGTAATTGAGTATTTTAGTGTTTTTGTGTTTACTGCAGAGTATCCTTCCATTTATTGTGTTCATTGTTTGTGCAGGTGTATGACAAATATTTACGCACAAAATCCCTTTCAATTGTTTATTCTTGTATCTCCATGTTAGGGGTGATGAGTGGTGTATATAAGGTAATTTTTCATCCATTCTAATTAACTTCCCAGGATATGAAAGTGTGGTAAATTAAGTGTTTCATTATGAATTAACAGCTTAAGATGTTTATGTTCAGACGGAGACCAGTGCATTAATAATGCCAATGATTAAGCCATGGATGGATCAATTCTCTACAATTCTGAATCATCCGGTGCAGTCTGAAGATCCTGATGATTGGAGCATAAGAACGGAGGTTGGTTTGGTGGCTTGGTAGAAATCTGTAATGATGTTTATACATTGTAATTAGATTTGTAAATTATTTGTCCCTTCTCCATTAGGTATTGAAGTGCTTGAATCAGTTTGTTCAAAATTTTCCTAGCCTTATTGAAAGTGAATTTATGAGTAAGTTGACCATTCTTATCACTCAATGGACCAGATATATACCTTTTAGATTCTGGTTCTACACATTGATAAATCCAGTTTTCATATCTCCTGCTGAACAAACCCTTTTTGTTGCAGTTATTGTAGGGCCTTTGTGGCAAACTTTCATGAGTTCTCTTGGAGTATATGTGCGGTCATCTATTGAAGGTACAGAAGATCCATATGATGATAGATATGACTCTGATGGTGCTGAGAAAAGCCTTGATTCCTTTGTCATCCAGGTAGTTGATCTATAGCATCTGCAGATAGGGTAGTGCTATGCACACACCCAATTTTACTTCTCACACACCCCTCTCCATTTTCGGCTGTCGGATCGAATGAATTGAAGATCAATGGCCACTTAACAAGGGGTGTGTGGGAGGTAAAAATGGGTGTGTGAATAGCACTTTCCTTGCAGATATTGTATTGTGTGCTTGTATTATGTTGCCACACTAAAATCGAACTGATATTTTTGTTTGATGTTTTCATAATCAAGGACACAAGTTTATTGTTTCAGTTCATTTCATCTAGTGCATATGCTTTCCGTTTCATGTTTTTAGGTGAATTTGTTGTCAGATTAGTGTACGTTGCATGTCAAAATACTAATTATAGCTATATAATATTGGAGGTCTTTGGATCCCCTGAAGACTTGGATGTTAGCCCATTTGTTAGTTTCAAAAGCTCAAAGCTCAGGTTTCTGGAAGAAAAAAAAGGGAGCAACAATTTAAACCAATACGCATTTTAAATTAAATATGGTTATACCAATGAAATTCAGATTAATTGGAATGATATTGTGCACTATTTGATTATCAGAAGTTTGAACAGTTAGAATAGAAATTCAAGAATTTGTGCTGGTGCACTATTCTTCCGCCTCACCCCCGAACACCTTTTGATGTATATGTAATTTGTGTCCAGATTTTTTCATTTTATTTGTTTCTAACTTATTTATTTTCTATATGCAGTTATTTGAGTTTCTGTTGACCATTGTGGGTAGTGCGAAACTGATAACGGTATGCTGCAAAGATTTTTAATTCATATCTACTAGTTGCCTCCTTATTACCTGCTGTCCTTTTATTATATCAAAATCTTTTGCTCCCCTTTTATTGCAGGTCATTATGAATAATGTCAAAGAGTTGACGTACAACACCATCGGTTTTCTCCAAATAACAGAACAACAGGTGGTAATGTGCTTTGCTATTCGTTGGTCCTTTCCTTTTTTAAATCTTAGTAGCACTGAGTGGTTCAGCAGAAAAGTATCAAATTTATTCAGATTCAGATCTTAATTTTCGTAACTTCTAGTTTTAATGCTTGCAACACTTACACCTTAATGGTCCTAAGTTCTCTTTGCACATATTAGCTGAAGATAAAAGTCTCTCTTACCTTGGTTGTCATTTTCTTAGGTTCATACTTGGTCAATGGATGCCAACCAATTTGTAGCTGACGAGGATGATGTTACCTATAGCTGTCGTGTTTCTGGTACGCTTATGCATATCATATGTTAGCTAATGCTTACGTAAACCATAAATCTGTGGACTGAAGATTGGATTTCACAGCATGGGTCCAGTTGTTAGTGCCAGTTAATACCTTTGAGAAACTCCAAAAGTTGGAAAATGAACAATGAATTCGCCTGGAAAACACTTGGGGTTTATGGCCAAGTGAACCGAAATGACTATCACTATGCCAAGGGTTTTTCAAAAGTTAGAAAAATTAACTCAATTTTGCATGGAGAAAGACCATTATACCTTGATATCAGTCCAGGTTTACCCTTCCAAAAACGGGTAGTTATCTTAGTTCTCCAACTTCTGAGCAAATGTTTCATTTTTGGATAATGATTTTTATTTTGAGTCATTGCACCTTAAAACCCCAAATATTTTAGTGGCACAATAATTTTTTTTTTTTGTTGCATAAAATAGGGGTCGACCCTAGGATTCACTGCCTTCCCACCCCTCACCCAGTGCCACTTGAACTAGAGCTCATTGTGAGCGGAAGAATAACTGATGATGAGGGGAATACATGTGTGTTATTCTACCAGTAATAGCTGTTCATTTTTTTTTTTTTTTTTTTTTGAATCTAGTGTATCCGGATCTTTGACCCGACTACTCACTAGGCCACC